>JABCMJ010030492.1:0-15387 GCA_014822125.1 Arbutus unedo | reverse complement strand
AAAATTAAACCTTGACCTTGGTCGGCGCCCTAACGATGCACTTTTGCCTGCCGGTCACTACCTCTAGACTGCTCAAGCGAACTGTCGAGATATAGAGCATCGCAAAAGGAATCTTTTGGTGTTTTCTTGCATTCATGGTGTTTAATTTGGAATTTATGGACGTGTAACGATATTTCATTGAATTCCTTTGAATTCAAAAGGGAGATAAATCAATTGATGAGGGATTTGGATGAATTAAAAGGGATTTTATGCTGATCAATAGGAAAAATTCATGACTCTATTAATAGGGGTTTTCATGGCATTGATTTTGAAATCAATTCAGGAATTATGATGGAAATCATATCAAACTCTATATAAATGAGGCTCCACTTCTAGATAACATTGTACCTAAAACTTGTAATCTACGTACCAAAGAGTATTTTAAGAGATAGTTCTTTTGTTTTTGAGTGTTCTTGAAGGAGAAAACCCTAACTAAAGTTCTACCCGTTAATCGCCAATTTGTATTCAAAGCGTCACTATTTTCTTCAATTAAGATAGGGTTCTTTACCTTCCAACCCGTAGAATTTCACTCGCGTAATTTCTATTTAGATCCAGTATACATGTTTTAGGGTTTTGTTCGAACTATTCATAAAAAATTTGAAAGTTGTAAGAATCAGAAAAAAGATTGCGAGTTCGAGCGAGCTCTAGGCCGCTCGAGCAACCTTGTTAAATTTTTTGTGCACTATTTGGGTTTTCAGAAAAAATCAAAATTTTGTTAAAATCTGAATTTTAGTAGCGAGCTCTTGACTGCTCGAGCGACCTGTCAAAAAATACAAAATTTATAGAATGCTAAAATGTTTACTGAGACTTCATTCCAACACTGTTAATTGGTCCATAAAGCATGTACACACTGCACAGACATACACAATACTTATCTTATGTCCAATGATCTCCATGGGATCTCGTGCGATTCGTTTGGCCATGATTTTTTACTAGATGGCCATGTGTTGACAGTAATCGATGTAAGTGAACGTAAATGCTAAGTAGATGTGAACTGGACATGTGTAGTGTGTTTACTGTTGAAAGTGATTGGTAATACCGAGTATGACTGTCGTGCTACCCGAGGAGATAGTTAAAATTACAACCGTTATGCGATCGAAATTGTTGTAGAAACACGAAAAAATCAATGTTTAGAGAACTTTATGATAACATGTTGTACTTTTGGGTTATCTGAGGAAAAAATCTAGAATCTATGTTAGGGATATCGATTCAAATGTCACCTATAACATGAAAACGGAGGGTGTTAGGTGAACATATAACGTAGTGAAAATGTATAGTGACAAATAACGACGTTAATTGAAAAGATGTTAACTGGATAGTGTTGCCCAACATGACAAGTGTTGTTGTAGGGTGTTGGCCCGTTGTTGTAATTTTGGTTTTGGACTTCAACTAGGAGGTGGGTGTAGTCGGTTGAAGATCCGTTGTTTATTTATGGAAGGACCCTAACTAGGAGGTGGGTATACTCAGTTGGAGGTGATTTTGGGGCCATCTGTGAGTACAACTCCAGACCCCAAGAGAGTGACAGTCAGTGTTTTGGGTGCCCTTGAGCCAATTAAGGGGAAGCGACTAAGGTTCGTTGGTACCTGACCTAGTGAAGCCACGTAATTGGTCAAATCTATCTAGGGCGAGGTGGTTACTGGCTTGAGTGGACGGTAGAAAGTCCCTTCTTTGCCAAGTCAGTATTCTAGGTCAATATTCTATTTAGGTACATAACCTTAAACTATAGTCCCTTGGTAGGTAAGGCCTTGTCAATAGCAAATGAGTACCCAAGGTTAGATAGTCGGGTAGGAAACACAATCTTTCGGTGGAACTCCTAGAAACATAATAAACGGAAATATAATGAACCTACGTGTTTAACTTTACTGCTCAGCTTTATTTAGTTCTTATTGATATCCTGTTGCATGCTTGATTTCTTTTTGGGTTTGATTTTTGAAGTAATGTTTCCTACTGAGTTCGTTACTCACCGAAGCAATTTCTCAGTCCCTGGCATTTATGCCAAATCGAGTTGTGCTGATGGAGTTTCCACCACAAGAAGAAGAGCCGATGGTCATAGATGAAGAGTTCACTACATAGTTGTCTTACTTTTAGTTTAGTTAGCTCTGTCATTTAATTCAAATAAATATAAACTCATAAGGGTATTTTTGTCATTTTATTTTAGACTATGTACTCATTTTATTTTTCACTGCAATAAAAAAGGTCATCTTTTTAATAATTATTTTGATCAATAAAATAAACAAATTTATATAACGTTGTCAAAAAATCGAGACGTTAAAAAAACATATATATATTTTTAGTCTATCTCTTTAGACAAATTATCATGACTTTTAATTTAGCTTTTCTATATAATATTTTAATTTATTTTTTATTCAAACTTTAAATGTTAAAATCACATCAATATAAAAGTACGCACTAAATTAAAAAGCCAACTGGCTTTTGCTCCTGTACACAACAACATTGCCTATTAAATTCCAAATTAATAAAAATTCTTATACGCCACAAAAGGTGTTTTTAAAATGATAATTAGTTAATTAAACTTCTTTTTCGACAACTGATCACTTTTTCGATATAATTATGTATTATACTAAAGATTTGTTATTGTTTAGTTACTCTCAATTTTTAGTGTGGTAAATATTTTACTAGTTTTTTTTTTTTTTTGTATTTTAATAGTAAGTTTTATGAGTTATGCACAAATCCCATCCAAAATTATCGGGTTTGTTTACATCTTTCTTTTCCTTTTTTCTTTTTTTCATATTCTTTCAGATTATGTTTGTATAGATTTTCTTTCCACTAGGCGCAAAAAAATAGAAGGGGGTGTGCTGCCTAAAGACTAAAAAACTATTTTTCTTGTCTTTTATTATAATATTAGTAATATTTATTTTAAAGACTTGATTTTAGGGAGAGAATATAATTTTAGTCTTATTTTGAAAACATATTAAAAATTTAGTTGACTAAAAATCATATTTAAAAATCAACCGTGGACTCGATCATTGAAAAATATTAATTTATTTTTGTTATTTTAAGTGTTCTGTGGTACTTAAAAATTTAAAGGCGAATATTTAGGTATTTTTTTGTAAATATTTAACTGTTTCGTAATACTTAAATTATTTTTTTCACCCATTTTTTTATTTGAACATGAAGACAAAACATATAAGTGTTCCTTAATGCGAAAAAAATATAAATGCATCATTAATCTACAAAAACACGCTATTTCTTATATTTAAATAAAAAGTATTTAAAAAGAAGTTCTCCATTTAATGCTTCAATTACATTTAAAATAATTTAAAATCTCATTTATAATTGTTGTAATTATATTACGTGACGTGTTAATCTTTTCTCCACTCCAATAATAAGTACTTCAAAATTATATTTAACAAAATAAAAAATTAAATAAATGTTACATACTTTCTTTTTGCAATTAGCATTTTCATAAATTAATCAGTACTTCAGCTACTAATACAATTGTGAATTATGGAAAAAATAATAATACAAATTCTAATCAATATTTCTCCCACCCATTATTTCATATCATAAGTTAAGACGTACTGTATAACGAGTTGCCAATCCCTTAGCTTCATCAGATGCATTTTGCCACCACCATACTGGGATGGGTGGTACAGGGTAATGAGGTCTCAAGAAAACTTGCACGAAATATTGGCCAATACGGGCAATAGCAATTTCTCGACGAGCTTGGACCGCAACTGAAGGGGACCTCAATGGCAAGTGAGTAAAACAAGCCGAAACATTTATCTCAAATGAATTCAGTACAAAGTTGTACCTTGATGCGATGACACATCCCAAAGTCATAGAATCCACCCAATGTCGATATGGTGCCGTAGGATCAAGCAAGCAAGTAAACTTAGCAGATTGTTTGCAAACCGGCCATTGGATAAAACACACTGTATAAATCCATGTTTTTTTTGAATCTCTTCAATAAGATCCATTCGTACTTGTTCCCCATTATCTTCGCTATACCCGACTAATGTAGCTATTGCCTTGAACCCACAATGACCGTTAGCTCGGACATTAACAGTGTGGGTAATATAACCCCTAAAGGCCTCGGGTAATTGTTGAATGTAGTGATCAAAGATGGATGAAACTGGATATTGAGCATGTGTTGGTTGAGTGTTGCAAACTCCGGTCACCCTCCCACGTTTCCCTCTCGGGGTTGCAGTCGATGGGGTAACCGGTACACCTTGAGTTGAATTAAATGTCCCCCTAGATCCTGAACCAGCTGTTTCTAAACTAGAAGGCATACGGCGCCTACTTTGCTCATCTTTGCCTATAGGTCGACCTTTATGAACTGTGTTGTATGCTGGGGCTTGAACTGTGCGATGAGATGGATCTATCATATCGACAATCCTGTCTATCATATGCTCTCGCATATCTGGATCCATACTCTCTAAGCTATCAATAATCTGAGATGTCCTGTCGAGTGGAACAACCTAGTCCAATGAGCGTGTATCTCTCCTAGAGGAATTGTAATAGAAAGGGAATGAAAAGTGCAAGATCGTGCGCTCATGACAAGCTGTATGTGATTTTGATCGCACAGTCACAATAGCCATCTAGGTGGTGGGAGGCGTTAGTAGCGCATTGTAATTGACCATCGATCAACTCCATTGTCACTAAAGAAATACGGCATCGTAACTCATCATAAATATTATCATTTACTTATTTGTGTCGTGGAATGTTGATAGATTTCTCGAACGACTTTTTAATATCCCCGAGCTGATTTCTCAGCATCGTATCTATCTTAAGAAATGATGTTTCTAGCGATGACATGGTATCCCTTCAATACTTCTTCAGTCTGGTATGGGCAGACTCTGCCTTGTAATAGAATAATGCAAATTATTTAAATACAAAAATAAAAAAATAAATTTACAATAAAGTGAACTAGAATAATGGAATGTGTTCAAATAAGAAAGTTGAAAAAAGAAAATTGCAATAAAGTGAATATACCTTTGACTTGAATTACTGCCGAGGTGCATTTATCTATCCATGTTTTAACAAATCGCTCTTTATATGGCCACAACCATGTATCCCAAAGGTAATTTAAGACACGCGAGAATGATCCAAACTCCACGCAAAGGGCTTGGCACTTCTGATTGTAAGACGACGATGTTGGTGACATAATAAGCAAGTACCACAACACAAGAAAGCGTTTTGATGACAGACCAAGTATAGGGCTGCAATTCTTTACTACATTCTCATTTATGTGCCAAATACAAAGGATGTGACGTGTCATGGGGAAACATGCTTCAATAGCGTTAATAAGCGTCAAATCTTGATCTGAAACAAACAATGATGGCATCAATGCACCCTTTGCAATCATCCAATTCTTTAGGGTAGTCATGGCCCATGTTAGTCGCTCTTCCCTCTCATTACTAAGATATGCGAACATAAGTGAGTAAGTACGCATTGTGGACGTGATACCCACAATCTCCAAAAGTGGTATCCGATACTCGTTGATCTTGTACGTGGCATCAATGATCAACACGGTCGAAAAGTTGACATATAACTCTAGGCTTTTAGAATGAATCCAAAGAATATCTATAATCTCGTTGCTGGTTGGATCTGTACGAAATTCATGGAAGTATGCTTTGCTAATTTATTGAGATAATACATACTTAATAGGATTAAGGCTGCCCCGTTTGGTTTCTTTATTACTAAAGATGGCGTTGTAGACACTCTTGATTCTCATAGTTTTTGATGGGTCTCTTTCCTTCAAGACACTTAGAATTTCACGAGGTGCGGGGTTGTTGCCAATGTCGATTACAAATTCTTTCTCCACCTACTTTAGTCTTGACGGGTACTCGTGGCAATCAAGATATTTTGCTACTTCATGGTTATGGAAACTGCTCGAAACCCTTAAACCCCCCTTGATTCCTTCTGAAGATATTGGTACACCTTGTAGCTCAACTGGACAACCACATTTTTTGGTCCCAGTATTTCTTCTCAAGAGTTCCCCTTTAACGAGATACGGTGGCGGTTTGTACTTTCCTCCTTTTTCACAACCAAGAATGCACTTCGGGAGCTTTTTGCCTTTTAAAGAAGCCGAGTTTTTTATGACAACCACAATACCATTATCCCGACCAACCCTCCACGCCCAATCTAACATTTCATCTCTACTTGCAAAAATCTACAAAAAAACGAAAAATGAATATGCATAAGAACAATACTATATTATGTTAGCTGATATGTTTTTAATTACGTTAGTTTTTATGATTCTTCTTATCACCATATTAATAACTAATCTGTTCAGTGATAAATTCGGGTGTGTAGTCGTGACGGTTGTGGGAGACGCATAGATTTTTATGAGATAAATTAAATATAAATATGTGCTCTTATGAGGTAAAATATATGTAAAAAATACAAATATAATAGAATATATTAAGTGATAAATATAACTCTTCTAAAAAAATAGTTATCAAAATATAAGAGGAATATTTCTTTGCACATAGTTAAATAAAATATAACGCAAGTCTAATTTGATTCCGCCATTTTAAATTTTAATTTTGAAAATTATTTTGTGCATTGAATACCTCTTGTACATGCACAAAAATAATTAGATTAAACATAAATATAAAATATAGGTAAGAGGACTAGATGAGAGGAGTATTTTAGTCTTTCATCAATTAAAACTGATAGTGTTTGTAAAAATTTAATGAAAGAGAAAAATCTGCTAATAATTTATAAAGTAGGAGAGATGAGTGTATTTATCAAAACCTCATTACAGATTAGTGCAATTTACCCTAGATTCTAAAATCAAAGGAATTTGTTGTAATTCTGTACAATAAAGACAGTGAGTCAATTGGGATTTGTGAGTCAATGCCCAAATGTAAGCGATTTATTAGTGAAAATTACTTTTCACCCCTTTTCAAAGTTGAAAATCACGCATCCCCTTAGCAAATACTTCATTCATCTCTTAAAATTTTAAAATACCACTTCTCTTTCCTTTTTTTTCTTTCTAAATTACAAAAATAAAAATCTCCTTCTCCTTCCTAATTACAAAAATAGGATTATCTTCTATTTTACTATTTCACATTGCGTTTAAAAAAAATAATTAAAAATAAAATAAAATAAGTAATAATAAATAATAAATAATAATAATAAGATATAATTTTTTTTTAAAAATTAACTAATTCAACTTTTTATCTTCATACTAATTTTTTATTTTTTTAGTAAGAACTTATAAAATTATAGGTCACAACTAGTCTTAAAATTTATTGATTAAGCTACAGTTAAAATTATAATTTTTTTTAACCAATTCATAGAATTTATATTTTTTATATCATGAAACAATTATATTTTTTGACATTGTATTCAAACCAAAAAAGGGGTGAAAAATAAAAAAAAAATTTAAGAACTACGGAACACTTAAATATTTTAAAAAATATTTAAATATTCGTCTTTAAATTTTTAAGTATCACAGAAAATTTAAAAAATATTTTTTTTTGAATTGTAAATTTTTCTAATTTTATTAGATATAGTCCAAATTGAATATACATGGGGAGTTCAAGGCCAATCTAACTCGAGTAAGATTTAAATTTTTTTGAATGTAATGCAAGCATTAAATGGAGAACTATTTGTCAAATTTCATTTTATTTAAATGTAAGAAACACAATGTTTTTGTGCATTAACGAATCACTTATATTTTTCCAAATCAAGAAACACTTATTATATGTTTCGTCCTTATATTCAAACAAAAAATAAGTGAAAAAAACAAAAACAATTTAACTACCACCGAACATTTAAATATTTTTAAAAAATATATAAATATTCGTTCTTAAATTTTTAAGTACTACGAAACACTTAAAAAAAATAATTTTTTTTCAATAACGAAACCCTTGATTGATTTTTAAATATTATTTTTTATTAACGTTGAATTTTTAATTTTTTTATAAACATTCTACTTTGTTCTGATGCATGTATGTTCTCCGCATGACCACTTCGTCTCTCTCTCTGCATCTTCTCTCTCTCTCATCATCATTTTGTCTCATTAACTACAGGCATTTCTCTCTCTCTCCGCATGACCACTTCGCATCTCTTAAATTGAGTCTTTAAAATAAGAATTATCAAATATAATAAAAATAAAAAGAGAAAGGGATTTTGATCTTTAAGAAGAAAAACTCTTCTTATTTTTTTTATGGGAAGAGTGAAAAGCAATGTTGTTTATTTTAATCCACTGTCCACCGACATGATATACTACAATAAAAAGCAGAGTACAAGTAGTTTGTATACAGGGTTTGTGGAGTGCTATAAATCAAGAAAAATTATCCTAAAAATTCAAATGAATAATAATTATTGATAAAAATTTTATGATAACTTTTCTTGGTACTAGACTTTGCCATATGGTTTAGATAACCTGCATGCGAAACAGATCATCTTTCATATCCGATCAACTTGGGTTCGTCAGCTGCCCAAAGCCGCCCCCATAATCCAGTGCCGCTGAGCAAGACATCCCCAAATGGTGTTTCGGATCACCAATTCGACTCCAACAAACGCGAAACTGTTAAGCGATTACACGCTCACATGGCATAGCCGCATAGGGCTTCGATGACCTTCCCCAGCTAATATTATACGTACATGCCTATATAATCAGGTTACAGCATTTTTTTCTCGTTTGGTGGCTGAGAAAGTAAAATAAAACAAATATTTTTGGTTTAATGTCTCCAATGGATTGGTTTGCTAACCAGTCCCTTTTATTAAATTAGTCGAACGAAGTTCTGGTACTTCGTTTTCTTCTAATTCACTCGGTTCATCAGCAACCAAGCGGAGCTCGATTTTCAATTTTTTTTTTTTGGGAAAACTTTCATCCGGTCAATTAGAATAGTAGATACAGCTCTAGATAAACCGTCAAAAATTTGGATTTTTGTGATAAGGAGATTGAAATTTGACTCTCTGTTTCGGCCCATTGATATGCGTGAACACACTTACACGCTACTGTATGGAGTACAATGTTTTCTCCGCTCGAGAAGTATTCGAACCTCCCTGTATCAAAATCAATTCATGAAGCACGTAAAAGGTTTCTTTAATATACGAGTGGATATGTATGCATATGTTTATGTAAGTTATTTTTACACATTTAAATACTTGATATACGCGTACCATGTAGTGTGGAAATTGGAATACATTTCTGCCCGCTTCTATGATCCACTGTCCATCTATGAAAGATAGGGGTTGACTTAATATATTTTTGTCGTCCAATTCAGCACATATGAATCCACTGTTAAAGAAGTGGTTGGGCTTCATACCCAAGCTCTCTTCAATTGAGCATTAATCATATCGTAGAGAGCTGAGGAATAGTGTGATTCTCTGCTGGCCGAACTGAACGAATGTCTCCATGTTGTGTTTAAATATAGACATGGCAGTTTGTGCTCATTCAATGGAATCCAGTATGAATTGCATTTTGTCCAAAAATTTAGCATGCTAGGTGAACTCGATTCACTTATCTTTTTATTTGGTATGTAGGTGTCTGAATATGAGCATTTCTATTGATTCATGGTTTTCAGAAGACTTGGGGTGATGGCATGGGCTCTGCTTGGCAGAGATTTTGTATACGTATTATTGCACCTCTTAGTTGGTAGGTGGCTGTGGGTGAATGTGCTAAGAGAGTATCCATACATGTTAGAAAATGTGCTCCAAATGCTTGCCGAATCATCAAAATTTATAACCTGAGGAAAAATACTGCAACAATTGAAAGAGGTCAGTTTGTAGGAGTTTGATTGTTTTAGTGTTGCTGTTACTTTATCATGGGTGAAACATTGACCCTTACTTAAATGACATTAGACAGATGCTTGTGAGCTATCTTAAAAATAACACCGTAATATTCGATAAGGACAGCACCATACTCTAACTAGAAAATGAAAAAAAAGAAGAGAATACTCAGTAGACATCATTTAAGCTCATAAAAAGATAAATTTATATATATTGTGCCCACAGGTGCAGTGCACATTATGGGTATTCAGCTATTGTTGATGATTTCTTGAATTTGTGGTGATGTTTACTGTTACTTCACTTATATTTGTTTCTGTGAATGTCCTTTCAGCATCTTTGCTTATCTTACGAGGGCAGCAAGTAGCGAAATTCTGAGTCATAAGGCTTAATCTCTACCATCTTTACTAAAGGAGCTTTTGTTTCACCGATTAGGGACTCCATTATCAACCTTTTCAGTGAACCAGAATGTGGCAACTGGCTATAAATCCACTCCAGTAGGGACTCCAGGTCATCCGCAAAATCTCTCATGTGCCATTGCAGAAGCTTAGGCACCACAATCTTTTTCTTGCTTGTCACTCCCACTGAAGCTTCCAAATACTCCACTTTTGCTCTTCCCAGTTCATTCACAACATCACCTGGTGTGTAAACCCTTAGCTGCAAACGGTTTTTTTTTCCAATTAATGCCCTCAAGGTTAATAGAAAAGTAGGGCATGATATACATAGCCTGTCAGTGAAAGGAAGGTTAAGAGTAATGCTCACTGCTGGTGATGACCAGCTGCCTCGGCAAAGAGCAAATGTCACATTGGGTTCTGGATACCCCAAGCCATATGCATGCCGAAGTAGCCTCTCCTTCTCATCTATTAGGCCCTTGTAGATCAAACATAATGGTCAGGTTGATAAATAGAGTGGTAAAAGATTCAAACAATGATTGTACTTGTATTGACAAGTAATACTAGAGCCTTCATTATTGAAGTTGAGAGAGGATCACAAGTGGCCTTTTTTGTGTTTCATTACTAATTTCTCTGAGTCATTTGATTGCTATTGATGAATAAGGTTCAGATTTGAGCACTACAAATTTTTGCATTGGATGTGAAAAAACGCAGAACCTTGGTGTCTAGAAAGATCAGATTTACTAGTTGAATATGTGTACTCACTTGTTTGGAGTCGGATGGATGGCGGAGAATGAAGTGCTCAATAGCCAAAGCATTCAGTACTATCCCGCCTACATTCACTGCAGCCTGGGTAGAAACATTTGTCACAGATTACTAGAGGTCAATATGCAAGGTCATTACTAGATTGTTATGGATGAGTTTTTTTGGATTGTACTGGGTATTGCTTTGGTCTCTTGTTTTTGTTTTTGTCTCAAGACAACTAGTCCAATCATTGCGGGATATTGACATACCTTGTTCATAAGTGCCAGCAGTTTCTCCTGTGTGGAAGGTAACCCATGTTTTAGAAATGCCTGGTACAGAAAATTAACCACTCAGATTGCTATATAGGACGTGCAATTGGCTTTAACTTCTTCTGGCTTCAGATTTCTTACGGTACATGCATTATGCAGGCATTGTAGATGTTGATCCAGAAAGCTAACTTTTGCTTGTAGGTCAGTGGAGTTGGGTCCACATTGCAAAGTTTATGCATCAAAACCCTGGAAGAAAAGTATAGGTAGGTCCTTTACATTTAAATGAAATACAAAATGATCGCTGTTGTACCCTGATACCTTAATTTTCCCACGGCTTGAATATACTCTGAAAAGTGGCTAATGTCCAGTGAACTTCTTGTGATTTGGGAGAAATTCTTGTATGGGCCAACATCTCTCACAGGGCCATCAAAATCAGGTAATATCCCATACGGGTCAATATTTGATGTTTTGTCAAATGAGAATTCCGGTTCTTTGCAAATGAATGAGGTCTTTGACATGAAGCTTTTTGACTTCATGCAAGACATATGATGCCTGGGAGCAATAGCTGATCCTTTGCAGCCTGGAGACGCCTGGTTCAGTTTGAAAAATATGCCTATCAAGCATTTTATCAGCTCTTCTGAGAGTTCATTTGGTTTCTCCATACCACTTTGCATATTGACATGGCCATGGATTAGGCTTCTTCTGGTACGTCTTGGAGTTTCACCAATTTCCTCTGTGGTCATAGCCCAGAACTTCAGGGTGAGATGTAGATGTGTGTCTTTAATATGCGGTAGAGTTTTGATCGCTTTTGAGAGAATTTTGTCCATGAATGTTATTCGTGTGAAAACTAAATGCAAGTAGAGGAAAATGAAGCAAGTTCTCTTGTAGTGTTTTTTTGATAAAGAATTTCATAAACTAGTTTGTTGTTAATCCGCATAATAGAGAACTAGTTGAATGTCAGATTCCTGCGAAAGTTGTGTTTATTTTGGGACAAATTTTATAAGAAAACAAATTATGGTGGGAAAGTTAAAAGACATGAGTCCCACAAAGTTTTGGTTAACTGAACAGTTAAAAAAAACTTAGATATTCTGGTATTCTTCTTTCTTTTCCTGACAACTGAAGGGGCCTTTGTGTTTAATGCTGGTTATGATTTCTTGTACGGACTATATGTGTAGAAGTAGGGAAAAGGTTTACCACTCAATTTCATGGAAGACAAGCCACTCAATTTCATGGAAGACAAGTTTTGAACATCCGTAGAAGAACTGAAAGAGGCTCTTCTTTCTTGTATAGTTTTGTGCTTGATATCCTCTTCAAAATCTTGTGATCTGGAAATCTTTCTGCAGCTGACTTCATAGGCTAGATGTTTGTGTTGCCAATGCCTCCATCGCACCTTGAGCGATTCCCAATCTTTGGTTTGCTGCTTCTCCTGGTGCAACCTTAATTTTAAGTCGTCTACTTTTCTCTCTAGCCGTATGATTTCTTCCTCCACGATAGCCAGTTCTGCAAGCAGCACTTGAACCTGCATCCATTGTACATTCCATCAATTCTACGAAGGTTAAGACTACATTTAGGCTGAGTTAGGCCCAGTTTGTTTGATTGGAGGATAGGGTTTTGGTAGTCCGGAATTAGTAAACTTGTGGATATGGTATATAATCCCCTTAGTATTATTACTCCACTCATTGAAACAAACATGACACTTCAATTTCTCATCTTTTGTACCTTAGAAGGGAGCAATTTGGAAAGACAGGGACATGATTGGACAGGCCCTTGCAATGCACATTGCAAAATTTTGCTCAGTTTCAGCTCTGCATCTAAATCTTCTTGCAACTTCTCAACCTGCAGAAAAATAAGAGAAAATTTTCTTATACATCCATTTCTTGCTTTTCCTTTCTGTTGCATGCTATTGTGGAATGAGAGAAAATAAAAACGTTTGCAATAGAGCACAAGGTACTGTCACCTCTTCCTCAAGGTCAACCCTCATCTGCTTCTCTGAATCACTTGGCTGCATCAACAAGTCTTCGAATTTCATTATTGGGCAAATGGGTCTTAGCTATAATGCCTTATCCCCAGAGAGAGAGAGAGAGAGAGAGAGAGAGAGAGAATACATGACTATAAAAATTTCTGTATATATAATAAAGGTATGTATATAAGTGGTTAGGAAAAGAGAGTTCCCAAGAAGAAAAGGGAAGCAGAGAATGGAAGTGATGGATGATGGATGAGGTGGGAATATGGTTGGAAGAGTTGGATGTGGGGAGATATGAGGATGGGCATAACAGGAACGTGAACTCACCTAAGACTTTTAGTAAATTCAAGTCAAGGAGGTGACGACGTGAAGCCCATGATCAGCTTTAAACTTTTAACTTCCCAACCAACGTCTAGAGGTAGAGTTTCTACTTTCTTTTAATTACTAGCCACTTGTCTTGTCACGAGTTCAAAAGTTGAGAGAGAGAGAGAGAGAGAGAGAGAGAGTTTTTATTAAGGTGAAATATGAGGAATATATTGGGATTATGGTGAACAATTATGGAGGTTAGTAATACTGTAATAGTATGCACCCTAAAACAAGAGGAACCTTCTATAAAGACAAAATAGCCTTATGAGACAAGTGTCATTCCACAAACTGCAGCTATCAGATTAGCCCAAAAGAGGGACCATCAAAATAGTAATTGTACTAGGTCGGAATATACAACAGTGGACCTCCGGCCATGATCATACTCGGTTCATTCGTTTTGGGCCAAGAATAGGCTCGGCCCAAAAGCTTGTAGCTCGCCTTTGGCATATGAGCCAAGGTGTCCAAAATGACCCTCGGCATCATCATTCGGCTAAGCAGTTGAACATTGTAGACCTCTTGTCTCTCTGCCGCAATGCCTAACGCTCCACACTCGGTCATGCCATGTGGGGACGTGCTCTCCGCATTTCGAGTGGATGTGTAGGCATGCCTGCTCGATCTGCACGGATGTGGTACACGTGGCAGCACCTCCGTGGTTCCCGGACCACGACGCTATATTCTCGACCAAAGTCTTTGGCAGACAGTTGGTCCTCTACACTATAAATACTCCAAGGGTACTCCTACTACAGGTACACGTGCATATACTCTTACTTTCGAGTTGCTTTTTCTCACTGAAAGGCTAACTTAATCGTCGAAGTGTTCACCGGAGATCCAACTCTAGTTGGCACTAATTTAGTATTGAGTGTTTTACAGGTTTAGCCAAAGGGCTCACTATATTCTTTCGAGAAGTCTACAATGGATTTCAGACTCCATAATTTGGCGACCATAATGGGAGATCCACTCGACTTTCTCACCTAAAACCCTCATTCCCACCTTTGTCAAACGCTCTCAAATTCAACCTCATGATGAAAACTCTGACTCAGAAGAATGATCAGATCGAATCTATCCGGGCAGAAAAAATAGCTATGGGTGTCGGTATGACAGACCCCACAGCTTTGCCAACTCTTCCTCCCCTTTTGCCTACAGAGATTCCTGCCGAGCTCAGGGACTGAGTGTACATTGAGCGCCTGGAGGTTTAGTTCGCCGAGAAGGATCAACTTTTCTAATTGGTTAGGGAGGAGGTAGCGCAGCTGAAGGTTGCAATCATGCCTCGTTGGAATAGCAAAGCGTCCCAAGTTCGGCACCGCAGACGCCACTGAACACGCTCGCCTGAGCGAAGGAAACACCGAAAGCGCCCGGCTCTAAAGCGCTTGGGAGGCAATGCCGAAGCCAAATAGTATGAGGGGATAAGGGGCCGAGAGTGAGTCCGCTCTCCTCCTCCCGAACGTTGTTTTGATGACAAGCGTCGAATCTAGTGGGTCTCGGTCCATAAACGATTGGGAGCCCAATCCACCAGCAACACCCATTCGTTCTCTCTGCCGACCACAACTTCAGATGTCACCCCTACTCATGAGACTCAGTTAGACAGAAGGTATGGTGGGCAAAAAGGCCGTTCCGCTTGACGCCGTTTAGATGCTGGGGGGCAGAGGACCGTCTCAGTGAACGTCCTTCCAACACCTAGCATTGAAGACCTGACATCAACACTTGAGGTTAATTGCATTTCACAAGGTCCTAGTTGGATAGAACTGATTGTCGGCTCAAAAATGAAACTCTGCCCGAGGACCGAAAGGAGACTCATAAAATTATCCATAAGGCAGCCTAATTTTGGTTGGGACCTAGGTCCAAACTGTAATATCCTGATCAATCCTCAAATGTCTAGTAGTTAACATAAAGCTTTATATTGTGA
>JABCMJ010030489.1:0-13603 GCA_014822125.1 Arbutus unedo | reverse complement strand
AATACAATAATTTCCATGTCACATTCATCAAAACAATGTACATACGCATAATCGTCAAATGGAAATCCGAAACCACGTATTCATCATCTACTTATGACCGAAGATATGTGCAAACATTACCCTTAGAAGTCAACAACTCAAATATTTACTAAAAGAATTCATTAAGAGATAAGTACAGAATTACCGGTAATACAGGCGCTATTACTGGTAATACAGCGCTATTACCGGTGATACATGCGCTACTACCAGTAATAGAATGCACTGCTAGAAATTGTCCAAAATATTTTACACTATGCCTATTACCGGTAATAGGACGTACTGACCAAAAACGCGAGTTTGTGAATAGTTTTGGTATTTTGACCGTAACTCCTTACTCCGATCTCCGATTGAGACGTTTTATATATGAAACTTTAAGAGAATTCCGATAGCTACAACTTTGTAGTTATACACGTTTCCCAATTCGGCCTCGACGTGTCTCAAAAAGCATGAACAGTACAGAATCGTATTTAAAATTTCCAGATTTTCTTTTGTGTTCATAGTGTTCTTGGTGCTCTTGGTGAAACATACCCCAAAATTTTTCGGAAAACAACCCAAAAACTACTTTCCATTCAAAATGAAACATAGAATTTAACTAAGAACAACAACACAACATATTAAACAACCTAAATCAAAAGTTTAACATGAATCCTACCTCAAAAATCAAGTTTCAAGAAGCTCCATAGCTAAAAACTGATCTCCTCCAATTGTACACAAGCACCATCAATCCCGGGCTTGATTCAAAGCCCTCGTCGTGTAGATCACCTTTTTGTCTTTTATGTTTCTTGAAATTCGGAGTGGAAGGCCTCCAATTTCTCCCAAAATCAAAAGGGGAAAAAGAGGAAGAGTTTCCATGGGGAGAAGGAGACGTACGGGAGAGATTGGAAGAGAGAGAAAGTGATTTGGTAAAATAAAAATCTGACTTTTATACTACAAAATGGGTAAATTACACTTTCTTCCTATATTACGCAACATCCCAAGATCAAGTGCCAAAATTATATTCCACACATGGGTCCCAACTCATACTACCCAAGTCATGCATTATCAAATGCTGTATCACATTCTGACAATTTAATTTAAAATGACAAATCTTCCGGGTCTTTACATGATTTGTCCGACTTGAACCTTTTGAAATTTCTAAATTAACTTAATTGCTTTAATCATGTATTTGTCCATCCACCCATCCCTTACTTCGTATTCTCCTGAAATTGGTTCAGTGCCAACTATGAGTTGCTGTGGATGACAAGTTCTTCTACGTCGATCGCTTCGGCCATCCTGAGCCTGGCCAAGAGAGCTTCATAATCAGCTTCATTATTAGTGGCATGAAAGGCAAGCCAGATGGCATGCTCATGGAGGATACCTTTTGGTGAAATGAGTAGTACCCCTGCTCTGGCTCCGTTGCTGTTGGACGCTCCGTCCACGTACAACACCCAAAGATTACCGCCGAACCCATCCTTCTCGTCAAAGTGAGACTTTTCTATTTGTTCGGCAGTTGTGATGGTAGAATCTAGCTGAGGAGTGAATTCGGCCACAAAGTCAACAAATATTTGAGCTTTGATGGCCGTTTGGGACTGATATCTATTGTCGAAGTTGCCTAGCCCAATGGCCCATTGAGATATCCTCCCTAAAAGGTCGGCCCTTATGAGTATGGATTTTAGCAGGTATTTGGTAAGAACCACGATCGTGTGCCCTTGAAAATAAGGGGCGAGCTTCCTTGATGCCATCACAAGTGCCAAAGCAAGCTTTTCAAGCATAAGGTACATGGTTTAGGAATGTAGTAGGGTTTTGCTTGCGTAATATACGAGGCTATTCTCGGGTTTAGTATGCCGGACTAGCACTGAACTGAAAGCACGAGGGGATATGGCCAGATAAAGATAGAGAGTTTCACTAATGGCAAGTTTAGTCAACAATGGGGCCATGGTGAGATATTCTTTGTGCCGAATGAAGGCTTTGTCGCATTCTTTGTTCCATAGGAAGTTGCGACAACCGTTCTTCTTCAAGCACTCAAAAATTGGTCAACACTTATTAGAGGATTGATTAATGAATTAGTTGAGAGCGGCTGCCATGTTGGTGAGCTTTTAAACTTCCTTGACCGTAATCGGCTGTGATAGTTGCTAGGTCGCCTATATTTAGTTCGGGTTAGCGTGAATTCCCCTTCATGTCACCAAGTATTAGAGGAATTTTCCAGAGCCGACCCCGAAGGCACATTTGGATGCATTGAGCCTTAATTTGTACTTTTTGAAAATATCGAATGCCTCATGCAGGTCTCTTCGATGATGTTCTGCCTTGGTGCTTTTGACCACCATGTCGTCAATATAAACCTCCAGCATTTTGCCAATTTGGTTTTCGAACATTCTAGTCACCATCCGCTGATATGTCACCCCCCCGACATTCTTCAAGCCAAACGACATTACTCTGTAATAGTAGAGTCCCCTCGGGATGATAAAAGCTGTCTTGTCCTGAGCGGGCTGAACACAGCTATTTGATGATAGCCTCTATAGGCATCCATGAAACTCATGCGCTCATGTTTGGCTGTTCCATCCACTAGTTGGTCAATTATGGGCATAGGGAAGCTATCCTTGGAGTAGGCATCGTTCAGATTGGTGTAGTCCACATAGACCTTCCACATACTATTTTTCTTTTTAACCACCATCGTGTTTGCTAACCAACTTGGGTATTGTACCTCTCTGATGGCTATTGCCTCCAATAACTTGTCAACCTCCTCGATTACTACATTCGTATAGATTGAGTCTAACCGTTGAGCTTTTTGTACAATCGGCTGACGGGTTGGATCAACTTTGAGTTTGTGGCAAATAAACTCAGGATTGACGCTGAGCATTTTGTATGGAGTCCATGCGAAGATAGAGATATTGGTGGTCAAGAATTTTACCAATTCCTCTCTCTCTTGCTTGACCAGGGGGGAAGAGCCGACTAGGAAAAATCTCCTTAGATTCTATTTGTCCAATGGTACGGTAACCAAATCTTCAACGGCTTTTCCGGCTGCTTGTATGCTGACATCCTCCAATATCGGTAGGTCTAGTACCTTGACCCAGTTAACCTATTTTGGGGTAGACTTACCTTTTATCGCGACAATATAGCACTGCTTGGCTAACACCTGACTGCCATAAATGCTTTCCATGCTGTTGGGATCAATGAACCGCAATACCTGGTGGTATGTGGTGGCCACCACCCCCAACTTGTGCACCCACTCTCTGCCAGCAATGGCATTGTATGGTGACGGAACGTCCACCACTATGAATTTCATCGGTAGGGTAATCGATCCTGCCACCAAAGGGATCATGAATTTGCCGAGCAGTTAGACTGGGCCTCCATTGAAATTGGCCAATGACACATTGGTTGGTTGAAGGTCGGTCTCTTTGTACCCCATCTTTTTGAACAAACTGTAATACATTATCGCGACGGAGTTGCAGAGGTCCACCAAGATCTTTTTGACAAACCACATGTCAATCTTCAATTTTATGACCAGGGCATCGTTGTGCGGATGACGTATTCATTCTAGATCTCGGCCAGTGAAGGTGGTCACCCCCTCCGGCTCCTTTCTGCATTTTCTAGGAGCTGATTCCACACTCATAACCTCTTGTCCTACGATGAGTTGCAGTTCAGCCTTAAGCCTTTCCTCCTTCTCGTGTACCACCATGTTGTGAATGACATTAATGGTACGTACATCGTCAGCATTCATCACTTGATTATTGTTATCCTTTTGTACGCCATACTTCATTTTTTCCTCATCGATCCATTCTTTTAGGCGATCGTCGGCCACCATTTCTTCTAGGAAGGTCTTAAAATATCGACATTGCTATCATATGACCTCTATCCCTATGGTATGAACATCTCAGCCTTTGGGAATTGATTTAGACTCCCCCATTAACTTGTTCGGCCATCTGAAGAAAGGCTCATGCTCTATCTTTCTAACAAGTTGGAAAAATGGGATTTTGAACACTGTTTTCTCGGCCACATATCCGAATGGCCAAATCTTCTTATTTTCTCCTGTTTCCACAACGTTTGTCTCTCGTCAGCATCCCTTGCTCCTCTTTGTTCAGTTGTGCCCATTTTGTTTGGCCCTGCTCCTCTCTTCCCTTGCTTCTTCTAGTCAAGCATCTAGTTCAATTCAGCTCATAAGCTCGTCCATGTGCATCGGCGGAAGAAGCAATAAATTTTTGAACATCCTGCTCTTTGAATCGAGACCGAGTTTGAATGAGGTGACTGCGATCTTGGGGTCACAGTCATTGATCTCATTGTATAACTTCTAGTACCGAACAAGACATTCACTTCCTTCTTTGCCTTTGTGCTGGTGATAAACCAAGCCGTGAACGCCAAACAGAGATCCTTTTAACAGCTGATTGATCCTTCTAGGAGCCTATCGAAACATAGAAGGCTGAGCTCCCCAAGGCTTAAAGGGAATAGTTTGCACATAAGTACGTCATTGCTAGAGTATAGCCACATCATCTACCGATAGTGGACCACATGGGTGTACGAGTTAGTTTTAGGTTCATACTTGTTAAATTTGGGATGATTGAACCTAGGAGGAGGTTTGTCTAACTCAATATTTTGTGTGAATGGGGTAGAGATGAGACGTTTGTGTGTAGCTTCTGATCGAGAGTGAGTCAACACTTCGGTTTGGGCCGCCGATCGATTGTCCCTAGCCTTGCGCCTATTCCTGTCTAGCTTATCCCACAGATCCTCTTGATATCGCCTTTCGGTTCGGCCTGAAGCCTTGTTGTTTTCCAAACAACTATCTACCTCTTGATCACATAGCCTATCAAATGCCGAGGTCCTAGTGTCATTATTTTGTTTGTGCGGCTATTCATCGGGCAATGAGGTTTGCACTCGGCGCACCTTTTTTTCCGTATTTGCGACAGTTGGTCAAAGTTTTAGAGCCTAACCTCTGCATCACGTGTACACATCTGGAATGCTCTCCATAGGGTGGAGTAATGGTTTTGGTGTACTCCTTATCTCGAGTTTAGTTTGCTACTAGAGCCTAATTTTCACGAGCGTTCGCCCTAGCTGAATGAGCTCCAAGTGCAGACTAGTCAGGGCTTCATCCCTTTTCTCCACATCGTGCTCTAGATATTTGATGTACTCATGAGTGGTCAGCTTATGAGGAGCAACCAGAGATCGTCCTTCCGAATGAATGTCGTTGACGGGGAGAGGACCCTTGCCCTTGGAAGCAGAAGCGCCCACCTGCCTCTCCCCGTCGATTCTGATTTCAACCATTTATGCTTTTCAGACGAATGAAATTATCATCCCAGCAGAGTCACCAATTGTGGGGGCTGCGAATATTTTTCCGCTTGAATCACTCCAATAGCTTGAGCATGAACATCCAATTAGTACCAACGAGTTGTTTCCAACCTGATGGCACTCCGATGCTAAAGTTAGAATAATGAGAGATCGAAGCACAATAGTAATTTCACAATTAATGATAGCGTACCTGTTTAATGGCCTATGATCTCTTATTTATAGCTGTCGAGTGCAACATTTAGTAAAACAATCTTTAAGGAATCTTCCCTTATTCAATCGAATCGCAATATTTCTGTGTAAGACAACCTTTCAAACATGGTGCATTCCTAACTTTAGCTAATGCATTAGTCTACAATTTTCTAATTGGGACCTACTACCATTCCAGAAGGTTCCCACCACCTTGACCGAACGGCAGGCCATTAGGTTGGCTCTCGGCAAAGCCCATGTCTTTTTCGTGATAAGTCCCGTTCAGCTCTCAGTGGGTGAAGCCCCATGTTGCCGAAGTTAGACCAATGTCATCACGCCGACCTGTCCAGAGAAAGGCCCATTCGGCAATACGTTGATCCAAGCCCACGCTGCTAACACGGTCCATGTTCCTTTGTCCAATCCAATTTTTGTTTAACGAAAGATGGGTCGGCCCTATTTTTCGGCCCTCCACATAAATGATATATGATATTGTGTGTTGATCATCCCTATGTTGAGCACTTAGCCTTTGGATCCATCCAAATTTGATCTCCCTTTTCAGGATGTCTCAATTAACTTCTCTATTTTTGAAGATGATCTCATTTCTAGTAAGCCAAATTGAGTAAATAAGTATTAGGAGTAGTGCATACCAAAAAGAAGTCATTAAATCAGTGGAACCTCTTCAAAATCTACAACTTGATCACCAAGATAGAGCTTACACAACTGACTTAGGTGCTAACCAATTCAGTCCCCACTATAAACCCAAAACCTTGTGACAATGCAGCAACATATGGTCTTGAGACTTAGTTTCTCTTGTACAGAAATTACACATTGCTTCATTATTATCTAGTATCCCCATCTTAAGTAACATCTTTGTTGACTTGACCCTTTCTCTCCATGCAAGCTAGGTGAAAAATTGAACATTTGGTGGGCAAGACTTTTTCCAAACACATTTGGGGGGAGGGAGGGAGCGGGGGGGGGGGGGGGGGGGGGGGCCCCCCCCCCCCCCCCCCCCCCCCCCCCGGGGGAGAAACTACTACTCACCACTGAATCTTTCGCCAACTTGTGAGTTGATCTGACTGAACCCTTTTGCCCCGCATTGTCTATCCAAATCAACCCACCATCCTCCCTTATATGTGTAATGTCAAGACTGTTGCACATAAATACGATGGCCTACATTTCTTCTATTTCCCACGAGAATAAGTTTTTTTAAGAGTTAAACTTGCTTCTACAGAAGATGAACCAACTACTGCTGCTAGAGTTATTTGCTTGTCTATAGCAATATGATATATTGTAAGATACTTCAACATAAGAAGTTGAGCAATATGGTGCCATGCATCCTTCCAAAAGCATAATCTCTCTCCATTGCCCACTTTGAATGGCGTATGGTCCATGAACTCAGCAAAGAAAATTGGGTTATAGGCGTCCACCTTCAAATTAGCTTTCCACATTGTAGAGCCCTTCTAAGATCCCCTCTCATTGGGAAGCCATGATTCTGTCGGTAGATGATTAGTCATAATTTATAGACTACGATTCTCTATTGCAAACCTCCACCATCATTTGTTTAACAATGCATTGTTCATCATCTTGTTGCGTTCAACCCCTAGCCTTCCATGGTCTTTGCTATAGGTGATTGAATCCCACTTAACTAGGTTGACCTTTTTGCAGTCATGGTTGCCTCCCCATAGAAAGTTTCTCCAAATCCTATCCAACTCCTTTACCACTGAAGCATGCATTTTGAACAATGACATGTGGTATACTGGTAGGAAAGTTAATACAAACTTAATCAAAACCAGCCTATCACCGAAAGAGAGGCGTTTTGAGTGATTCGAACTTAGTAAATTGTTGTGGTGCTAGGCACGGTCAGAGTTTAGATTTGAACTTTCCTCTTCTTCTGATGGGTTGTATAGTAGTGAAGTCTAGGTATTGATCCACGGGCAAATTAATTACTAAGTTGGTAATGCTTTTGTATTAAACTTTTGCACTTAGGACACTACTTCTTTTGATTCGGATTTAAGGATTAAACCTAAAACAAAACACTAAATCCAAAACTTGTTAATGGAATAAAACAAGCATAGTCATTGGAGTTACTTCTTCCCTAACTTGAACATAGGATATCTTATTCTCACTACTCAACCAAGGATTAAAGCTTTATGACCTTGGTTGGAAAATCAATCTTTGAAACTCTAACATGACCAAGATATGTGAAGAGGTGGGCTTTGTCCCTTAGACAATAAGTCTAGATATGATGGACATAGAACCAAACATTGGATATAACAGAATTGATTTCGGACATAACAAATCAAGGCGATAACACTCCATTCTAGGTTCTAAGGTTGGAATTCCACTCAGCTTCTAAAATGATATGAAAATAATTTGAAAAGATATTCATGTTCAAGCCATGGAATGAAGGTCATCTCATGACTAAGACTTCTAAACTTAGCCTAGCATACTCAAAGTAAATGTTGTAACAAAAAGAAAAAACATGGGAAGCATAGTTGCAAAACAAAAATTGGAATTGAAATGCTAACTTGAAATGAAGAAGTACACTAAACAAATGAAGTACAATATGGATAACAACTTATTACTTGCTTACTAGAAAGTAAGAGTGCAATACCACTATAAGTAGAACTCAACTTTTAAAGTAAAAAACTAGAACCTTCAAAACATATCAACGTCTAAGATTATCCCTCTATTACCTCTCTCTCTCTCTCTCTCCTTATATTACATGAAGGTTCCTATTTATAGAACTATCTTTCTTCTCCTTGAAGCAAGGTATCTTCCTTAGCCTCTAAGTTTTGCTAAAAAGGGAGTTGCTTCATGACATCATTAAGCCTCCAAAAACTTAGAAGTAACCTCCTTTGATTGACCCTCACATTGGTCTAGGTATCCTCCTTGGAAATGGGTCCAAAAAGTATTGCAAAAGATCAAAAAGGTAGCTTGAAAAGTCAACAAAAGTAGCTGATTTTGGCTCAGTACATCTGGACAAATTGGTACTTCACCCGATTGAAGTTGGTCTTTGGCTTCACAAGTCTTCTTTAGAGCTTCAAGTCAACCAAATGAATTGGGATCTCATCCGGATGAAGTAGTCCTCTAGTCTTTTGGGTTGGTCCTCCTTAGCAAAGTCCAATACTTTCAATATGTTGTATAACTACATCAATACAAATCCTTGATGTCGATAAAAAAGACACAAAATCAATTATGATAACATGGACCACTTCAAGTAAAAAACTAATTCAATAAAAAATTTGTGCTCAAATTACATTGAAATCTAATCCAATATATTCACCAAATCTACCAATATTTTTTTTACGATTATATATATATATATATTACAGCGTTATATTGCAAGCGAGGCAACACGAGTTCATTAAAATATATTTTGTTAGAACAACTAAGATCATTTTGATCCAATGGTCAACCTACAAACTCCTCATAAAACAATAATGCTAAATGTAATCTCTATATTAAAAGTACAACTATAATTTTATAAGGCAACTAACTCAGTCAAATAAGAATTCTTATCAAATCAACTCTTCCCTTGCTAGTAGACTAGAGACTGGCTTATTCATCATCACAACTATCAATATTTTTATTTATAATTTTTTTCATTCTTATTGTAAAAAAATACTTTGAATATTTTGTATACCTATATCATACATCCGAACCCTTAACATTGATAGAAAATACACAAAATCAATTACGATTACATGAACCGCTTCAAGTAAAGAAACTTCAGTAAACAAATCATGTATAATTTCATAGTATATTACCTAAGTCAATATAGATTAACGTAATCTATGAATAGTTTTTATTATTTGTATCTATATCATAAGGAAGGATGGCGTAGTCAGTTAAACAAATAATTTCTAATTTGTTAGGACGGCAAAGATCACATTGATCAAATAGTCAACTTATGATTAAACACTCTTCATAAACATTAATCCTTAATTTAGTTTTTATATTAGAAGTAGCACTATAATCTCACAGGGTAATGAACTTAATGAAATAAGAATTCTTACCAAATCAAATTCATCACAAAATCTTTCAAAATTTTTGTTTATAATTTTTCACATTCTTAATGCAAAAATCCACTTTCAATATGTTGTGCACCTGCGTTAAAACAAATCCTTGATGCCGGATGAAAAAGACAAAAAATCAATTATCACTTCAAGTGAAAAAAAATAGCTCAGTAAAAACTTCGTGCATAATTCGTGGTACATTATCTAAGTCAATCAGTCAAATCTACCAATATATATTTCACGATACTTTATATCTATACTATAAGAGAGGATAATATGAGTCTGTTACAATATATTTAATATATTTAGTTAGAACGACTTAGATCACTTAAATCCAATAGTCAACTTATAAATAATCACTCTCCACAGAATATTAATGTAAATTTTAGTTCATATTAAAGGTCCTTATACTATGATATCATAAGGCAACAAAATTAATAGAATAAGAATTCTTACCAAATCAAACTCATCACCAAATCTAGCAATATTTTTGTAGATGGGTAGATTTTCTCAATCAGGATGGAAAACTAATCTCTCAGTATCCAACAGAAACAATACTCTTAGTAGGGGTGAACCTGTGATCTGCAAAATAACAAATCGTCAAAGAGCCCTCTGCCACTGTGACAAGAAGACACTCCGATGATTAAGTCAGGCGATAGCTCATAGGATGATTAATAACTCAAGCTAATATTCTCTATTAGAAAGTGAAACTATGCACTTGTTAGAACGTACCTTTTTTGTTGATCTGGAGCTTTATTTATAAACTTGTCTTTAATCCCTCATTCTCTTAGGATTCTGATTGGAGTAAAATGTCTTCTGATTGGCCACTAATGAGATAACTCTCTATAAAGCAGTTATTTTCTATCATTAGAGTTTCATTCAATTAATATTTCTCGTATTAATTAAATTGGTTGTGGACTTCTCATCCTTATCTGTTAGAGTTGTATCCCGACTTATACGGGATTCTGTCTTATCTCAGAATAACAGTCGCTTATCGCCCTTCTAGGGTTGATGGTATCTCAGACCGCCCTTCTCAGGTCGGCAGGACGTGGGGCCACCTTTATTAGGTCGGCTAACTGTCAAACCATCTTTATAATATCGGCTGGATAGGTATTTGACCTTCTCGGTCTGAATGAAGTATGGATAACCTTCCTCAAGTCGGCCATACCCTCATGTGATTGGCACGTGTATCCTCATCTACCTTCTATTTGGTGCCGAACCAGATCTCTTGCTGAGGGGGATAAATGTATTTTCTCAATTACAGTTTTACCCTCATCAATTGCCCCCTAGCTTCGGCTACTTTTTACCGACTCGGTGGAGTAGTTGAAGCTATATAGGGCGTACTTATGAGTGGTCTGTCTCAAACTTACGCGGTTCATACGTGTAACCGTTTGCACGAAGCGTGCTCCATCGCATCAAATGCGATGTGACCTTTTGGTGGCTTTTGATAGGGAGACGTGCTTCTCGCGCGTGCTAGAAATGTCGTTTCGATGCCCCCATGGTAATTAATTAGATTTCTAGGGGTGAAGAACCGTCTGATCATTAATTTGAACCCCAGGGGTGAAGAATCTGCCGCCCTTCCCTCATTTTATTTGCTTAGTATTCTTATTCCCTCCTTCGTCATTCTTTGTCACCATCTTTCGTCTTCTTCGTCTTCGTCATCCATTTGTAAGTTGTTTGGAACGTTTCTTGTCCCCCTCTTTCTTTCTTGTGCACATTTTCCTCGTACCCTTTCTCTGAATATGGGAGTTTTTCGTAGGCACTTCGCCAGTCCGGCGAGTATAGCAGAATTCTGTCATCACTATAATATTCCAAATGACGTAGTTGTATAAATCAATAGAACGGAGACTCATCCTAAGATTCAGGATGAGCAGTCAATCCATATCCCCTTAATGGCCATTACAGAGGGTGGGGTCAGATTTCCCCTTCATCCTTTGCTCTGTAGGGTTCTAGCCTAGTATTGGCTAAACCCTATGCAGATTTCCATAAACACTTATCGCATAGTAATGGGCACAGTCCGTCTGAACGAATTGTGTAATACCAACTTAGGTTTATGGGACACCAATTATAACTATGATATGGCCTATAATAAGGATGAGAAACGGTATCTTAAATCACGTAGGGGTTGCGAGAAAATAGTCACCCATCTTGTCGATTCAAATAGGGGGAACGATGATGACTTCTTGATTGTTTCTGGCAATTGGGAGTTCTTTCCCGACGAACCCGAGCATACGCGGATTCCTGTGCCTCACAATTTTGGGCAGCCCCGTCGGTTCTCTGTTCTTCACTTTCACGTAATTCTTATGCTTTTGCAGTCGTTAGGTTATGATTTTTGTCTCTGTTCTTGATTTGTTTGCAGTTGTCAATGGAAATCGAGGTCGAAAACTACACACTACGCATTCGGAGGATTTGAAGAAAGTGCTGGGCTACATGGGCATTGAGGGATAGCTGAAACCGAGGTCGGCTGAAGTTTTACTGGGATATAATCCGTCTTACCGGGGCTACATCAAAGAGAAGGCCTACGCAGCCGAGGTGGTTGCCAAAAATCCTGACGACCCTGTTCCCGAAGGTATCCCTTTGTCATATCTGAGGGAACCCCTCCGCGTTACTGTTGCTGCAGTTGCCGACGCCCCGAGTTCTTCTTCCTCTTCCTCATCAACGGGTAATTCAGATTCCCGATCGCGAGTGATTTGGAACACAGAAGACGAAGAGGAAATTGATCACAAAATCATGTCGAAGAATCCGAATGTGCCGAACTTGAGGGAACTGATGAGGCAGAAAAACAAGGCTGCTGTCGAAGCGAAGAAGAAGACGACTCCTATTGAGGCTAAAAAACGTTCAGGGGTGGTCACAGCCAAGAGGAAGGCTGATGTGGATGATGCTCAGGAGAGCCTCTCCCCCTTCCCCGCCGATGCTAGTGATATTCTCGCCAAGTCCAAATGGAGGAGGCTGGTGAAAGCTCATGCTACTGTTCCTTCCAAGGTGAAGGGAAAATCCAAGAACCCAAAGAAGGCAGACATATGGGCTCTTGCTCTGCTAATGGATGGTGTGACGCCCATCATCGTTGTCAACATTGCTGGTGACTTAAGCGTTGTGCCTGTTCTTGCCGAGGGATGTTGAGCCTTACGCTGGGTCTGATGACCATTTCCTATTGCGGACTATGATTGCTCATAATATCTTTGTAAGTATTCATACTTCAAGCATTCTCTCGTGATTGATTTGGTATCTTATCGATCGTATTATCTGTGCAGGCCATCCAGAAGACAATGCTATGTCTTTGTCAGAGTCAAGATCGAGAAACACGCCTTAATGCTGTAAAAGTCAAAGTCCATGACTTTAAGCTAAAATTATCCAAGGCTCAAGATGAAGCTGATGGCTACAAGAAGAAGGTGCTAGAGATCGCTCAGAAGGCCGAATCCTTCAGCCAGCTTCTGGGCGAGGAGAAGAAGAGGACAGCTGATTTGCTTGCCGATATGGTGGCCATGAAAACAAAACATGCTGAGGAGGTGTCCGCTATGGGGAACGAGGCTTATAAGCGGGGCATGAATGAGGCCGCTGAGGATTTCCTCAACAACCAGATCCTTGACCTATGAGAGGATTTCTTCGCCACTGGATGGAAAGTGGCACTGAAAATCTGCAATGTGTCGAAGGACTCCCCTTTATACAAAGAAATCCAGCACTCATCTGAATTTGCTGATGAGGGAGACAACGATGCCGAAGCCTAAGTGCTTGATTGTAAAGGCCCGGAAATTTTCGTTAATTTATACGATTAAAAGGTCATTAATTGATCCATATTGAAGTGTATGACGTAAATTGAGTAATTAAATGTGTTTGAGGTGAAGTGGGAAGTGAAAAAGGGGTGAAAAATGATCGGGTCAGATTTTTGGACCATCGGGTCAGGTTTGGGACCATCAGGTCAGGCCCCAAAAACCTTCCAGTCAAATCTTAAAAAATTCAGACAGAAGACAGATCTGACCGGTCAGATCTGGACCAACCAGTCAGATGTTCCGGTCAGATCTGAAAATTTGGCCTAAAAATTTTAAAAAATTTAAGTCAGTGAGGAGATCTGACACGTCAGATCCTGGACCATCCGGTCAGATCCT
>JABCMJ010030475.1:262-27468 GCA_014822125.1 Arbutus unedo | reverse complement strand
ATTGTTAGCACTTTTTCTTTTATTTCTCTTATGTTTTTATGTGGGGGCAAATTATCAAAAATATCAAAAAATAAAAATAAAATTATGAGATATTTTCAGTCCAGTGGGGTCAAGTGACCCCACTTGCCCATATATACCTCCGCCCCTGGCTACGTACAACCGACCATGGACCAGAACATATGGGATTGAGAAGAATAATATTTGGGTAAGAAAGGTTTGGATTTTCGCAAGGGCCAAATAGGAATATTACTGGAGGGAAAAATTGGTGGTCCACTTTGCCCCCTTTAAGATCTACTTTACTTTTTTCTTGGTCATTAACATTTTCCTTTATCAAGAATGTTATGTATACATAAATGTATCTAGAATCATTTAATTTATATAAAGTCTATACAATATAGATGGCTCCGGACACATATATTTTTTTAATATATACATGTGTGTGTATGTATGTATATATATATATTTTTCTTCTTATGAGAGATTCCTCATTTTGCTAAAATACGGATCTCTTATTTTCTAATCAAATTTTGATGATTCAACCCGTTAAATATATTTATAACATGTGTTTTAAGAATACTCGCGAGAAATCGGCTAAAAGATATCGGAAAGAACTTGATCCAAGCAGTTTTTTATAAATACTGACAAAATTAGTTTTATAAAAAATTATTTGGATCAATCAAGCTATTTCTGATAATATTTTGAGCTGATTTCTTACGTATACCCTTAAAAATATGTTTTAAACACATTGAACGATTTGGATCATCGAAAATTGATCAAGAAATGAGGGGTCCGCATTTTAACAAAATACGGAATCTTTTATTAGAAGTTTTCTGTATGTGTATATGTGTGTGTTTTTCTATAGTATTCCTCTTTCCTTATTTATTGGCGTAGGGACATATGTGCATAACATTTTTAATAAGGGAGGCTCGTGCTATTTTGGAGGCTTTATGCAATGTGTAATTGTTGGATTTACTGCATAAGAATCTCCTACCAATTAGGTATGAAAATGTTTTGAGTTCGACTTGATGAGCTTGCGCTCATATCCCATATTCCTTAGAGTAGTCTAACTCATTTATGGACCAAAAAGAGAGCCATGGCTTTAATTCAGTTGACGTAAAATTGATTTTTTAGTCGAGATACGTGTAAATTAATCGAAACATTCTGAGTTATAAAAAAATGAATTAAAAAAAAAGAAAAAGAGAAGCAAATTTTTGGTGGGTCTTGCTCTCGGGCCACCCCATGATTGGGTTGAAGAAAAATAACTTTAGATGGTATAATATAATATAATATAATTTGCAGGCAAACCAAAACAACCAAAAATGGTTAGCCCATTCATACAGCTACTAGCGAAATTAAAATGTCTTGTATTCTCTATAATCAGTGATGGAATAATAAACAAGGCCCTGTTTGGCAAGAACTCGAGTTCGTCGAATTACATTACAAAAAATAGTAGAGATCTTGTAAAAAATTAATTGTGAAATATTCTCCAAAAGGTTCTATCTATCTATATATAGATAGATAGATAGATAGAGAAAAATAACTTTTAGATAATATATTATAATATAATTTGTAGGCAAACAAAACAATCAAAATAGTTAGCCCATTCATACAGTTACTAGCGAAATTAAAATGTCTTGTATTCTCTATAATCGGTGATGGAATAAAATAAACAAGGTCCCATTTGGCACGAACTCGAGTTCGTCAAACTACATTACAAAAAATACTAGAGATCTTGTAAAAATAATTGTGAAATATTCTCCAAAAGGTTCGTTCTATCTATTTGCACATGTATGCGCATGTGCTCTTAACTTATGTGTATGTTCAAAATTGGAATTGGTTTATCCTAAGGTAAATCATATACTGTCGAACAAGAGTCTTTACAAATTTGGAAATTTTCAAATATATATATATATGCTCCATGAATCAAGTTTAGTTGGACCAAGAGTAAACTAATTGTAATAGTCTTGAATGTGAGTCAATTCAAGAGCTAAGATCAAAACCTCCAAATTCTTTTAAAATACCCTAAATCTCTAATATCTTGAGATTTTCGTAGCAATTTCCAACCTCCATAGCATCCCCTAACATCCCCATCCTCCCCTAACCTCATGCAACGCCGCCTCCCCTGTTCGCCCCAGCCTCCTCTGCAATTGCAAGTCATCGCTGCAACTTTCCTAACCCCGTCGACTTAGTTGAAGTTCTTTTAAGTGGATTGGCAAGTTGTTGTACTAACCTCCTGCAGATGTTGGTGCTTTTTTAATTCTACCATAAGGCTATATCTTAAATTACTCATCATGTGCAATCACAATATACCTTCACATAAAAATAACTTCAAATTCTAAAGGTTTAATTACATTTTTCGGGGGATTGAAATGAAATTTGAAACTGAAAAATCCACTCGACAACTACTGTGCCATTTTTTACATTTTCAATTCTGGTCACATGTGCACTTTTGATCTCCTTTTAGAATAGATGAGTGCAAGAAGACGAGATGCAACATGCCGAGGAGGACTCAATGATTATTCGTTCGCCGGAACCAGAGAAACAAAAAATAAAATGAGAAATATTTTATCATGCCAATCTATATTTTTCTTAAAATTTTAGTAGTTAACAAATTCTTACCGTAATAATGCAATATAAAGCACGTTGTTTTCATATTATGTGCTACTTAAAATATCTTCAATATCTTATTTTAAACTCTAGTTTATAGTGAAATATTAAAATTAATATTTTAGTAATTAAATTAATTTGATCAAGTATTCATTCAACTCACCTTTAAAAAAATAAAAATAAAAAGACAATTCAAGAACTGTTAAAGTTTAAAATAAATAAGAATAACTTTTGAAAGAGAGATTGTCTAATTATGAATCACTTTATTTATCATTTTACTATAAAAATAGTCTCAATACTTTTATTGAATAGAATAACAAAATAAATAAAAATTTACAAAATTAGTTAATGTAATATTTATCTACTTATACTATAATTTAGAAAAAGAAATTCAATCTAATATTTAAAATCTGCAAAAGATAAAAAATATATATATGATATCTATTAATTGAATTTATATTACTTAAAAATAAATTATCAATGATCTGCTTAAAACCTAGCTAAGAAGCATATACAAATTTTAATTATGATACTTTTCAATATTTAATTTCAATTATGATACTTTTTTATATTTATAAAATTATGAATTCATAGCATAATTAAGATTTTTATCCAATTTAACTTTAAGAGGTAAGTATAGTAAAATTTAGTAATCTGTATATTATCCAACTCAATCTACGGTAAAGATATTATAAAGATAATACTACCCCATCTAATAAAATTTAAATATACTTTGTATAATTTCTCAGTTTCGTTATTTTTATCCTTAACATTATGTGTATTTTATTTTAAATTTTAAAAATAAAAAAAGTCTAAAGAAAGAATTTTTTTAATCTTTTGTCTTATTATTTTACTTTATTTGAATTTATTTTTAATACTCAATCTTCTCTATTTTAAAAAAATATTAATGTGCCTAGGATGAGTTGATTAAAATGTAATTTCAACTCACTCAATCTAATCCGGACACATTTTTGCGATGACAATATAGTCAATTCATAATCTCATAAATAATATCAAACACTTTGTTGTTATAGAATCTATCTTGACCGTTATTCGTATAGTTTTTTAAAATTTTTATTGTAAAATTTATTTATAAAAAAAAAAGAGCTGGTCTTTTTTTCTAAATCAAAAGTCATGGATAATTAAATGAGATATGATTGTATATTTCTTTGTTTATAAGATGTTGTCTACCAAAAAAAATTCTATATAAGAATATGTCCATTTATTTGTACTTTTATTTTGAAAAGTCAATCTCCGCGTAATTTCTTAAAATATTATACTTAATTACATAAAAATAAAAATTACATGTGCATGTGTATACGTAGATATAAATAAGTAGAGAAATTTATGAAAATAAAAATATTATATATAAAATAGTGCAAGCGTTTGGATTTGAATTCAAAAAAAATTCATACAATATTTTGTTAGTGTAAGTTAACATGTAATACTTAAAATATTTAATTACAAATCAATTAACTTTTGATACTTGTCGCACCTAGAGCGACTGTCACGAAAAGTTGTCCTGCAATAATATGTAGTATAGATATATATATATATTTGTTTTCTTTTTATTTACATAAATAGAGAAATATAAAATAAATTGAATAAATTCATAGAGTCCAGCCCAGTTGTGCGGGCCTAATGCTCACCCCGAGTCTTTAAACCAGCGGTCTTGGTTGGACGGGCCACTTGCCATGGGGTTTCAGGTGGGTGGCAAGTACTTTCGCAGTGACCCGCAAACGCCTCTCTCTCTCTCTCTCTCTCTCTGAGGGTTTTATGCTTCGCTCGAAATCTGGGGTTTTTTCAATGAGTTTTGAAGTTATCATCTCCTAATGGTAATGGTGTTGTGGTTGGTGGGAGAGGCCTAATGGAAAACGCAGACTCCGATGAGCCAGAAAAGAAAAGGCCTCATTTGAACTCTGCATCCTACAACATGGCTCGTCACTCCTCCGCTTCTCCCGATAACAGAGCTGTATAGCCCTCTCTCTCTCTCTCTCTCTCTCTCTCTCTCTCTCTCTGTTTGTATATTATGCTTATGTCGAAATATAACTTTTGATTTATTTGGGATATAATTGTCTAGATATAACTGTGTTTTATTTTGGATGCAATTGGAAATCAAACTTTTGCTCGATTTATCCATGCAATTAGGGTTTAAAAGGTATATTCTTAGATTTTCATTTGGGTTGAACTCTTATGATAAATTTGGGGGCCTTAACGATCTAGCAAGTATGGTTTGTTTTTCTTTTCTTTTTCTTCCCACTGTGATTGCATTTCTATAGTTGGCAAAGTATTAGTCTAAGGTTGCGTCTTACGGAAAATGTTCTTCATAGGCTTTCTTATACGCTCAGTAAATTTTTACTGATATTGTTCGTAGCTGCGTTCTATATTCTTTTAGTTTGGTCGTGTGTGCGCTTGTATGAGTCCTTGATGTCTACATCATCACAATTCCAATCATGGCCCTACTTATCGGTTTATGTGCATCAAGAAGACGAGCTACAGCTTCTCAACTATTTGTATTGAACCTATCCTTATTAAAGTGCAACCAAAGTGCATGTTGCCCCACTAAAACCAGTCTGGAGAGTTTGTTTCTGTGATTAGAACCCTCAGCCACAAAGGACGCTGTTACTGGACTACCACCCCTCTAACTTTACGATAATCTATTTATTTGCCTTGCCTGCTTGGCCAACTTTTCCTATGATCTTGATTGAAGTAGGTTAAGTAGTCCTTACACGCCCCCCCTCCTTCCCCCTTATTTTTTTCCCTTTTTTTTTGGGGGTTGGAGTCATCCTTTTTCGAACTAGATAGTCGATGCAGTCCCCCAAGCCCTGTCATCCTCTGTTCACAGCCATTTGCAGCGAATATTTCATGTCTCAAACAATCACTGTATCAGGCGGTGGAAAGACCATGAAAATTTTGAAAGATCACACTTCATGTCAGGTTGATGCTGCAGTGCTCCAGTATCAGAATCAAAAACTCGTTCAGCAGCTGGATGTACAAAAGCATGAGTTGCAAGACCTTGAAGCCAAAATTAAAGAATTAAAAGACAAGCAGATTTCTTACGACACGAGACTGATTACCTTGAACCAACTATGGAATCAGGTTCTTTTTGGCATGCCTTTTTTCTTATGTCTTTTAGCCTATTTGATTTGCAATCTCTTATTATTATTTTTTCTCATTATTTCTGCATAGTTGGTTGATGATTTAGTCCTACTTGGAGTACGAGCTGGGGTGCACCAAACTTCTTTACAGACATTGGATCACGTAGACCATTTTCGAGGTTGGTTTACGGATGATTTATCTGTACAATACTAGTTTTCAGTTCACATGTTAAATTTCTGATGCTGTGTGTGAATGCTTCATATTAATCAAACTTTTGGATTTTACTCTTCAGGTTTAATTCCATCATGTCATGCCGAGGAAATGTTTCTTTGTAGACTACTAGAAACAGATTCAGTTGAAAGCATTGGAAATGATGTATCCCTTAAATATGTTAAAGCAGCCCTTGATAAACGCATTTTATCTACGCGGGAATTACTTAAATGCTTGGAAGATACTATTAATGCTCAGAGACCTAAAATTGAGAGCATTGCTCAGGCATTGCGTGGAAATCCATCTGCAGAAGGTTAGCAGAAACTCTGCTTAGAGAGTAACAGTCTATTCATCGCCTTCCATATTTCTTCACACTAACTAGGAGATCAGGAAATTGCTGATAACCGGTTTCATCACAACTTTGGGTTCTCAGATACTATCATCCAGTTGTCTAAGGTTGATGATTTGATGAAAGCGGAGGCTGTTCATCTGAATGAGGTGATTGGTGTTCTTCACTTGAAGCATAAAGACTACATTGATAGCATACAGACTTGTATTTGTAGCCATGGAGTTGATCAGTCTGAGATAAAGCATCTTGCAGGTATCTGAGGCAGTTCATTTAGCTTGTAGCTGTATGCTTAAAGCACAAATTGCTTCAGACCATCCTCATCCTTTCATTTAAATATTCAATAGAAGGCATGAAAAGGAATGCCGCAAAAAGTACACCAAAAAAAGACCCTCCTTCCAGTGTATCAAAAAGCTTTATGAAATTTAAGAATTGGTCGAGTGAGGAATTGCTCTCCCTTGATTATGTGCAAATTAAAATGCTCACTATAAGACATCTATGTCTACACAATGGGTACTCAATGCCATCAAAATGTTGACAATTCCTCTTCCAACAAATGAACCCTTTGATCTAAAATCCATGCATCTTTGTAAATCTCAAATGCAAGTGTTTCTATTTGTCTTTGTGGGTGCATTATTGTTTGGTTAATATCGGTCTCCATGCCAACTGATAGATCACGATCACAGCAATGAGTTTTTTGTTGTTGCCTTGTGGCTGGATGCGGAGTGTTCATGGTTTTCATTTATATTGAAGGTGAACTGGAAGAAAGCATGGCAGAACTTGAAGAAAGTAGAAGAAAGCTAGTTAATCTGAAAATGCAGAAGGATGGGCAATCTGGGGTACATTCTCCGCTTGTGGGTCCAGTAAATGGATGCTTGTCACCTGAAAAACCTGCAGATAGGACAACACGTGTACGGGAATTGAAGGAATCCATTGAGGAAACGAAGGTGCTCTCTCTCTCTCTCTCTCTCTCTGTGCATGTATTTGTATTAATCATTGACGAGTGATGTAGGTACTGGCAGCTGACCGTCTTTCTGAGCTTCAAGATGCACAAAAGGGCAATCTAGTCCTTTCAAAACAGTTGCAAGATCTTCAGGATGAACTGAAGGATGAGAAACATGTCTACTCATCCCGTCTATACACTTTACTCAATGATCAGCTACTACACTGGAATAATCAAGTTGAACGGTATAAAGGACTGACAGATTCTCTACAGGTTAATTGGCTTTGTGTTATCTACTTGATTGTGCTTTAGGGGCTGATTCAACCATGATACATTTCGAAGTGCAATTACAGGCTGAAAAGTCGTCCATCGTGCGATGGGAGAAGGAACTGAATATGAAATTAGAATCATTAGAGTTTAAGAGGAATACCATTGAAAATGGCGAGTCTCTGATTGAAGAGCTGGAGCTTCAACTGCAAAAGTGCACTATTGAGAAAAATGAGATAGAGATAAAAATGGAAGAAGCTGTCCAAGATTCAGGTTGAATTATTTGTCACTATTGTTTGTTCCATAGTTTTGATAATCCGAGAGTAGATATTATATGAGAATTTCTGAAAGGTCCTCTTGCTTGCTCTAGGTAGAAAAGACATTAAAGCAGAATTTCATATAATGGCCTCGGCTTTGTCTAAAGAGATGGGAATGATGGAAGCTCAGCTGAATCGGTGGAAGGAAATAGCTCATGAAGCTCTGTCCTTACGCGATGAGTCCCAGTCACTCAAAGCTGTATTGGTTGAAAAGGTTCTGTTATACTGCCATTGGATGATTCATTTCCTGTTGTCACAGTAGATATTCCATGGTTATTGTCATCCATTTTCCTTTCCCGTGGTCCAGCGGTACAGGTCTTAAGCTTGAGTATTTGTCTGTGTCAGATTCATCTAATTGCCATGTCCAAGGGTGCATGAGCAATAAGTAATCATTATTTCAAACAACTGTTGAAGGTTTTCGAAGTTACTGACTATACATGTAGATTTTCCATGTCCAAGGGTGCATGAGTAATAAGTAATCGTTATTTCAAACAACTGTTGGAGGTTTTCTAAGTTACCGACTCTACATGAAGATTTTCAACTCATTTTGATAACCATTGTATAACATTTATTCGCGTGGACATATATTGTTGGTACTTGTATATTATTGTTTCTGGGGAATTTGAGTATCCTCTGATATTTTCCCATTTTTGTTGCTGGTAGACTAGTGAACAGAAGAACTTGGCAGATAAATGTGCTAAACAGACAGGAGAGATCAGATCTCTGAAGACACTTGTAAGTGCCTTTATCCTAATGTTGATTTGATGCTTCTGACATGAAGCCTTTCTCAGAACATTAAAAAAACGTTTGACTTCAATTTCTCGAGGACCATTGTCTGTACAAGAAAACTGTTATTAGTAACTTAAGAATGTGAATTGCTGCAGATTGAGAAGATGGAACAGGAAAAACTCAAACGGCAAATCTTATTAGACATGCTTGGGCAGCAAATTTATGACAACAGGTAAATCAGTAGAATTTCTAAATCAGGCATTAGGGATCCTACTGAAGCAGGTTCTGTGTTTTTAGCCAGATTGAAATGTATTGGAACTTGTTTTACTGTAAAAGAAAAGGGCTTGTTTGCTGTCATTTTTTCAGACTTTGACAATGTGCAGTGACTACACCATGCTTAAGCCTGTTAGATTACCAATTGTCCCAAAAGCTTAAGTCATTAGGAAATGGGTTTTATTGAATATTAAGCAACCGAACACCCTCCAAAGCTTGCACATGAAGATACAAAGGAACAACCAAGTAGACTTAAACAAATGAACATACCAAATGGTGAGAGAATGCAAACGGAGAAACTGAACCCTAGATTGACGGAACCAAAACTCTGATACTATGTTGGAGCACAACAGTACCAAAAACTTTAAGCTGTTAGGAAAGGGGTCAAACAATGCATAGCAAGATTTCCAACAGAACTAGGATGCATTGTCTTCTTGTTTTAGAGGTTAAAATGATACCGGTACAAGTAATCCAGCCAAAAGATGATAGTAGAAGGGGCCTCTCTCTCTCTCTCTCTCTCAGTATATATATATATAGGGAAAGGCTAAAGAGACCAACACTTTTTTAGACTAACGTCTAAACTCTTCATTCCTGATTAAATCTTAATGATCCGAACCGTTCAATGTGTTTAAAACATGTTTTTAAGGCCACCCGCGAGAAATCCACTCAAAATATTACCGGAAAGGACTTGATCTAAGCAGTGGTTCATAAAACAGTTCTTGTCAGCATTTTGAACCACTACTTGGATCAAACCTTGTCAGCATTTTGAACCACTACTTGGATCAAGTCCTTTCCGGTAATATTTTGAGCTGGTTTCTCGCGGGTAGGTTTAAAAACATGTTTTAAACACATTGAATGGTTCGAATCAGTAAAATTTAATCAGCAATGAAGAGTTTGGATGTTGATCTAATATTGGTCTAAAAAAGTGTTGGTCTATGGAGCCATCCCCATCCCCATATACATATATATACATATATATATATATACATATATATATTTCAGCGTTCATACTTTGTAATACATTGATCATATGTCTTGATCCTTGCTATAGAACATATGTATGCCATTATAAAGATGCCAGAATTGGTGGTGAATAACCTCTTCATATGAAGATTGAAGCGCTACATATTATCTAATAGACTTCTGTTACTCTTGATCTGCTGAATAAGTAACCATGGAATTTGGAAAGAGGTGGTTATCTGGATTTGTTTTTTACTTGATGTTGCCACCAATTTATCTTTATTTATGGTTAAATTGTTTAAATCTAAGTCAGTGACATGTTATGCACTCTGAAAATTCGTTGTTTGGTTTATTACAAGTTGCTGACGAAGATGCTCTGAAAGACTGAAGCCTGGTTGTTAGGTCTATGGTATTTTGATTCATTTCTTTGCTCTTGTGGTAGATAGGGAATAATATGCAGGCATGTTAGTATACTGGTATGTGCTCAAGGGCATGAAAGGGTTATGCAGTAACCAGGTCTCATCAGTGATGCATAACTTGTTGGCAAGTCATTCTTTTGGAGTAACGTGCTTTAAGTTCCATGTTATATCTTTTCTTCCAAAATGTACAAGCCAGTAGTGCATTTGTGTGACATGTTTTCTGTATGTAAATGCGGCGATACTGTAGTTTTGTTATTAACAATGCATATTTATAATATTCTCTTGGCACTATTAGGTTTTTAACTTTTTGGTTTCTAGGGATTTAATGGAAATCAAAGAATCGGAACAGAGAGCTTGCTCACAGGCCGAACATCTGAGAAATGCTCTGGATGAACATGGCTTGGAATTGCGAGTGAAAGCTGCTAATGAAGCTGGGGCTGCTTGTCAACAGAGGCTTTCTGCTGCTGAAGCTGAAATAAACGATTTAAGGGATAAATTGGATGCTTCTGACAGGTTTATTCATGATGCTACCAAATTGTTGTGGTTTTATTGTCTTGGAACTCTTCTGAAACCAGTATCACATAAACGTCATTAAACTCTTGTTATCATTATCCTCTTAAGCATTAGAAAGAGAGAGATTGCTGCAAATGCAAGTCAGTTTTGCCGTGCTTTCCCTGAATGTTTCGTTGTTCCATATTTTGGAATCTAAGTGGCTTTACACGTCACAGAGCAACTCTATGTGGTTTTGGGAAATACATCTATGTTGTTAGCGTGGTGGAATGAATCCTCGCTTGCTCAGCACTGGAAGAATTCCATCTCGACGAACTCACTCAAGAATCCCATGCGTAATTAAGTCACCTTTTCAATTGGTTCTTTGTCAATGATACGTTTTCAGAAACTATCAAGTGAGACAAAGTACTAAATAATTGCATGTCTAAAAGAAATGGCTAATGAAGGACAAATATTACATGTAGATTTGTGTCTGAATCAGTATTTTTCTTGATGTAGAATCGTTTTAGCCTGTAACACTTTCTTTTGCCATCCATGCTTTAATGTTGTAAGCATATTGGTAAGTATTAAGTTTCTGGTCCTATCATTATGCTTGTACGCATCAAGTGTTTCTCTATTTTTGTTTGAGGCAATTATATACTAGCTTAATAGATGCATGGGTACAGACACAATAGACGGATAAGAACACAGTGTCACAACAAATTTTCGACACGAGAGAAGACATCATGGGCCAGTACCAAACTATTCATTTTTAATGATACCATCTCATTTGTAGTTTCTTATATCTGAATAGTAAGAAATCATTTTTCTCATTCAACCATGAATAGTTGCTCCTTGAGTGGCCGGAATTGGCAAAGTGGGGTGATTAAGAAATCCTAATATTCATTTCACAAAGCCTTGTTCTTAAATAAATTGGAAGTTTAGTGTTTAGAGTTCCTCAAGAAATGAAAGGAGGTATTAATTGTTATTAAAGTCACATCGTTTAATTTTTTATCATTTGCTCCCGCACTATTGCTTCAAACTTATATCATGTCTCGTGTATTTGGGGCGGTGGGGTTGTGGGGGCGTAGGAGATGAAATTGTAAGTGAGATTCATGCAGAAGTTTTCTAGGTTTTAACTATGAATGTCGTGGATTTTGAGGGAAACTTTACAGTGAAGCGCTCACTAAGTTCTTTCTTGCTCTTAATATAGACTCCAAAGTTGTTCAAAATGAACCTATTCGGTCGTTGTATGTCTGTCAAACATAAGATACTGAATTACTTTTATTGGATTCCCTATTAACTCACTTGAACAACTTTTATCAATTTCGTGACTGTCTTTTGGTGTCATTTATCCTACAGGGATGTTTTAGAGCTGAAGGAGTCTGTTAAAATTAAAGAAGGGGAATCAGAAGCTTATATTTCCGAAATAGAGGTTTGGTGGTTATGTTTAATTTCTTAAATAACCGTGTAATTTTCCTAGTTCAGTATGGTGATATTTTGGTTCCAAGATTCTAAGTCCCTAATCAGTACCATTATTTTGCACTTACCTTCATATTTCCCTTTTCATGTTGGGTTACTTCATTTGCAGACAATTGGTCAAGCTTATGAAGACATGCAGACACAAAACCAACATTTGTTGCAGCAGGTGACTGAAAGGGATGATTATAACATCAAGGTCTGTGTTGTAGTTGTTTGTGGTATTTGCTCAATTTTAACGATTCTTCTTGGCTGTTTAACATTTCATTTTTCAGTTTAGGCTATGTTTTGAATTCCAGTAGTGGTATTTCCTAATTTAATGATGGGTTTTTGTACTGCAGTTGGTTTCTGAGAGTGTGAAGACAAAGCAAGCACAGAGCTTTCTACTCTCCGAGAAGCAAGCATTAGCAAATCAACTCCAACAGGTTAACTCGACACTTGAATCTCTGAAGCTGAGGATTACTGACAGCGAAGAGCAGGCAAGGATTTTTGGTGGCTGTGTGGCTGTGACGCATGGACACTTCGGACGTGGCACATAGCTTATTGATTGTTGTCTTTTATTGATTTACTGTTTTTTTTCTTCATGAAAATACATTATTTGTTCATCCGATTAAATGCGCGATTGTCAAAAATGGACAAACCAATTGTGACAGAGGTAGACTAGACTTTATGGTGGATAGGTTAGGGACCACAGCTTGGATACCCTTTTCTGCTTCCAGACACATCTCAGGCCACATCAGAGACAAATTAGTTGATTATTTGCATGTTCACAATGGAGTTCCTAAGTTGTTCACATTGCAATGTTAGTGAGTTGCTCTAGTGTGTGTTGAACTTGAATGAATATTAAATCATTCTTTGAAGTTCTTCTTTTCAAGTTAAACTAGTACTCCCCTTCATCTTTTAACTGGTTTGTTTGTTTTAGTCGTGCATATTGCAATTAAAAATATGTAGAAAACTTCTTTTGTCATCTCCCTGCCATGTTCATATCCTTATTTTCAGAGTCGTGGACCGTATCTGTATATGTGCTTCTTAGGTGATCGGTTATAAATTAAATTGGCACTTATCTACCTCTAATTAAGATTAGAATTTTGCAGATGAAAATTTGCATTGCCGAAGCTTTAAAATCTACATATGAAGATAGACACCTTGCAGTCAACCTGGAAACTGCAAAGTGGGAATTGGCTGATGCTGAGAAGGAATTGAAGTGGCTGAAATCTGCTGTTTCTACTTCTGAGAAAGAAAGTGAGCAGATACAAAGAAAGATAGATGAAATCCAAATGGAATTAGACAGTGAAAGGTATTAATCGAAATAGGAGTTTTATTATTGTGGTAACTTTTCAATTTGTGCTTTTCAAGTACCTTGGTATTGATGCAATACTTATTGCTAATTTCTCCTCTCGTGGCCATCTTTTTTGTAAACTGCTTTCAATCCTGTGTGCCTAATGTACCTTTTGCAGTAAGTTTGCATCAAGAAAACTTGGAATGCCTACAGTAGTTTCCTTATTCAGGAAACACTTTCTTCTACCACAAAAAAGTGGAAGTGGTGTATAGATTGATGTCACTATCCACGCCCATGCATGCCCTTGGGTTTTGGGAATACTCTTTCAATTTATCTTTTTGTGAAGTGTAAGTTGCAGTTTGTCATGCCAGATTCTGTATTAACTAAATTGAGTTGTGGTGAAACCAGAAAGGAAAGGAAGAAGCTTGATGATGAACTCATGGAATTGAATAGGAAGATTGCCGAGTTGAGTTCTGAAAGTGGGGAGGCTGCAATACAGAGACTTCAGGATGCAATCAAGGACTGCAAGGCTGTTCTCAAGTGTGGTGTGTGCTTTGATCGACCAAAGGAGGTATGTATGTGTAGAAAGTGACATTCCTGGCCTGTCTCTAGTTTTTCGTATGGCTTGTCTGATTGGAGAATTTGGGAAAGAAGTTTGGTTGGTTGGTTGTTTGATCTGAAATGCGTGAAACTTAGGAAATTATATTCCAACTCATAAGCAAAATGTAGAAAATAACATGCTAGATTGTAATCCTTTAGTTTGTTTTCTGTTCGATTGAGGAAATATTTTGGGAAGAACTGTTGAGTTGCTTGTGTGTATGAGAGTTGTAAAACGTTAAAACTTCTGTCCACAACGCTCCAAACACCTAGCAATTCTTTGGAAACAATGTTTGTTGCCTGCAAATACCTTTCTTCTAGTCTTTTTCCTCGCAACTTCAGTTTCCAACAAAAATGCAAATCCAGGGGAAGGATTAATGAAAAAGTCTAACGGACGAAAAATGAAGTGTACGAAGAAGAGAAAAAGCTAAATTTATCTCTTTGGTTTCTTTTCTTTTTTTCTACTCCATTTGTAAATCGCACAACAAATCCATGATTCAAAGACAGCTTTAATGTTTGCAAATTCAATCAAATTTTCTTGTCCATCTGCTTTAGTCATTTGAAACCTATTCACGAGCGCCACATTGTCGTTCATACATTTCTAAGCTTGTTTTTGTATTCTGTGTTAATTGGTTCTGCTTCTGTTTTGTTTGGCAGGTTGTAATTGTAAAGTGCTATCATCTATTTTGCAATCCCTGCATTCAAAGGAACCTAGAGATCCGCCACCGCAAGTGTCCTGGCTGTGGGGCTGCATTTGGGCAAAGTGATGTTCGGTTTGTAAAGATATGATTAAGCTTCTCTGTATATTTTTAGATTAGCTTTGCTTTGTAAAGATATGATGAATAAATAAATGATGATTTTCTTCTCTCAATTTCTTTGTTGTGAATGGAGCTAGTTTGATTTGTGTATCATCTTGATCTGTAATTCCCTTCTTATTGATGGCATTGAGAGTAAAGCTCAAGTGAGCCTTCTCACAAAGCATGTCCGCAGTCAATATTTAATGGTTTTGTAAACCCGTATGCTATTTCTTAGCCAAGGGTTATTGCGCACCCTTAGCGTTCTGCGCGAGTGAGTTAAGCCCACAAGGTTGGCACATGAGATCTTATGCTCGATGCCTTGATATAAGCCCACTCTGCCTAGAACGTTCAGCTAACATTTAACATGAGTGGCATAGTGTGCATCCCTAGCCTCCATCCCCAGGTTATCATGTAGTACTAGCAACACATGCCAAAACGTATTGTCTATGAGGTTTTCTAACCCTTATGTAGACACTGAAGACGCCCTTCTAAATGCACAAGGCCAGTCCCCAACTAACCCTGGGGTAGCATACTTCGTGTATATGACAATAGTAAAGAGGCCCCCTTAATATAGCTTGCTAAACATTTTCTCAAATGATAGGAGAAAATATTATCCATGTTTGAAAAGTCATAATGATCGTATTTACCAAAATGACATCACCAATAATGTTCAATGATGATGGTCACCATTAAGATCATGTCCAAACTCGTGGGCCGTAACATTCTCCCCACCTGGTCCATTAACGTCCTTGTTGATGTAAGCACAGTACAATCACAATAGTGCCATGAATGTCCTGCTTAGAAGCCCAACTTCTTTTTGTAGATCAATATCTCAAGTTGATGACTTTTGTTCGTCCAATCCAACTAAATCAAGCGAACTTGTACTCCACTACACTTGTCAAGAAGTGAGTTTAATATCTGCATATCACTCTCTATCTAGCGAGACTCCTTTAGCCTTTCCTCAAGTAAAGCAATACCTAATCACATATGGATGCTCTTGTCCCTCTTAACATAAATAAGCTTCATTGTTGATTTACGCATTCATGCTACATGGTTGCCTCGGGCAACAGTGACTTCCTTCGTCACCCAACTCTTTAGTCAGCATGTGTGTAACGGTGCATCAGCACACGAGAACCAACACCCACAAAGCATACTTCAATTGAATTAATATAGTAGCAACCACCAGTATTCTCCCTTTGGAGTGGATTCCCCTACCCTTAGTGTGTCCATTCCTTGCTTGGTTTTGTTCATTATCGATTTTAAACATGATGATTCCTGTTCCTCAGTTTTGAACCACTCTTAAGGCAAATAGGGCCTTAGGGACCAACCAGACACCGATCGATTGAGACTCCCGCATAGTAGGAACGGACTGAGTCGATATTTGTCTACAGGAGGCACACTTGTATGCCTTTCGAGGCTTCCCTATTCTTAATATTCTATGGTAAGAAAGCATAACCTCTTCGTAACTTGGTCCTAAACTCATTTATCACGGACCTTCGTTTTGACTATCCACTTGTTATAGAATATCATTTTCGCAGCATTCCAATCTCAACTACACTTCTTTCTGACGATGTCTTCCCCACAATATATATATATATATATATTGAGTGGCACACAAGCCACATTGATGGTCCTTAATTGCTATACTCATCATAATCAGGGGCGAAATTTGGATTTGACGTTTGGGATGGCCAATATTTTTTTTTTGGGAAAGAAAGGATGCCGAATGTGATTTTTTGTGTGTGTGTGTGTGTGTGTGTGTTGGGGGGGGGGGGGGGTTTTTCTTCAAATTTTTGGAGGAGCTTGAGCCCCACCACATTCCCCATTTGTGACTAGATGAATGTCTTGGAACAACCAACCAATTGCCTTGTTGCTCCCGGTCCTTGACCATTTAACAGTGATGCCTCTTATCACAGACCTGACCGTCTGGGGTCCCAACATGGCTTTGATATCACTTGTCACAAGCCAAGAATTTCATACTCGCCCTCTGTGCGGCACTAGGACAAATCTCTCCTTGATTGCCCAAGTCAACCTCCCCATAAAGCATGATCGCATGTAATATTTAATGTTCATGCAAATCCGCATGTTACTCTTAGACAAGGTCCATTGCGCACCCCAAGCATTCTCCCCAAGTGAGGCAACGTGTCAAATTGTAGCTCAAAAGGTTGGCACACGGGGTCTTATGCTCGATACATTGATAGCCCACTTCGCCTAAGACGTTAAGCTAACGGTTAATATGCACGCCATAATGTGCCTACATCCATAGCCTCCATTTCTAGGTTATTGCGTAGTACTAATAACACATGTCAAGGCGTACTATCCATGAGGTTTTCTAACCTGCATGGAGACACCCCTCTAGATGCCCAATGTCCACCCCCAACTTACCTTGAGGTTGCACACTTCGTGTCCATGACTATAGCATGGAGGGTGGTAGTGCACATATTTTCTTAATATAGATTTCTAAGCATTTTCTCATATAGCAGGAGAAAACATCACCCCTGTTTGAGGAGTTATAATTGTTGTATTTATCAAAATGTCATCGCCAACAATGCCCACTGATGATGGTCACCATAAAGATCATGCTCAAATGCGAGGGTCGCGACAGAAGGCTATGTATGGGTCTTAAGGCTGGTATTGTCATATAATATTATCTTATTTTTCAATCTAAATCTAAGCATAACTGTGTTTAAATTTAGATCCAAAATAGATAAATAAGTTAATAAGACGTGTAAATACACTAGTGTAGAGAAAGTGATATGGAGATCAAGGTAAAATAAGTTCAGCTTGTCATTTATCTGATTCTTTCTTTATATGCACTCCAACCTTAATCCATAAACCAAGCATTTGTGAATGGCATTTGAGACTAGAAGCTGCGTAAAGATGGGCAATATTTTATGCTCCCTCCCTTCAATTTTCTTGACCATCTTTTCAATTCAGATGTTCCGAAAAAATTATGGACTTTGAAAAGTTCAATATATATATATAATTATAAAGGGAACAACCTTTTGGTATGTGAATCTTTTTTTAAGTCGGTTCATAATTTTATTTTTCCAAAAAACCAATGATCAAAAAGGATATTTTCAGACCTTATATTCTATACTTCACATAATTATAATGGTAATTATGTACAACTAAAGTTATAAAAAAACTAAGTGACTACGAAAAAAATTTCAGTAGTTTTAAAACTGACCACTCCCTTCACTTCCCCTATCATGGCTGTCGGGTGCCTAATCTTGTGTTTTATATTTTTATTCTTTGCACATGCAGCGCGTGGGCATCCTCCGCTAGTGCATAAACTTCTAACAAGGGATTATTTATTTTACTAAAATGCGAACCTCCCATTTACTGATCAAATTTGATGATCCGAACCGTTCAATATTTTTAAAACATGTTTTTAATGGTAACTGCGAAAAATCAACTCAAAATATTATTGAGAAGAGCTTGATTTAAGTAGTTTTTTTAATAGAACTATTTATGTCAGCATTTATAAAAAATTACTTGGATCAAGTCATTTTCGATATTATTTTGAACTAATTTCTCGTTGGTATCTTTAAAAATATGTTTTAAGCACATTGAATGGTTCGGATTTCGAAAAATATATATACAGTAAACTTCTAATAAATGATCCTTCATTTTGTTAAAATGAAAATCTCCCATTTCCTAATTAAAATTTGATAATCCAAATCATTTAATATATTTAAAATATATTTTTAAGAATACTGGTCAAAAATATTGGAAAGAATGTCTCCAATTAGTTGGTGGTATTGTAATTAACATATTGCAAGTGAGAAATAACTGTTGCATTTTCTTTTATTTGCAAATAACTGTTTCCGCAATCTTACAAGAGAGAGAAGAAATATCTAGAATTTATAATAAATTCATAAAAAGTCTATAAATAAATTATTATGTAAAATTTATAAAATAATAAAAAATTATACATTAGTCGAATAATTTCAAATGCATCTATTTTAAAATTTAAACACTGAAATTATGTTTTTGACTTGTTCATGTATTCGACTATGGTGATATAGTAATTAATACAGCTTACAAGAGAGAGAAATATCTAGAACTTATAATAAATTCGTAAAAAGTCAATACATAAATTATCATGTAAAATTTGTAAAATAGTAAAAATTATCGAATAATTTTAAATATATCTATTTTAAAATTTATACACCGAAATTGTATTTTTATTTATTCATGGATTCGACCGTCCGCTGATAATAAATATTTGGTGGTATAGTAATTAATGCAGTTTACGTCCACTTTTGACCAGGAACTTGTGCCCCTCGTGGGCAGTCATATTTGTCCAACACAAAAAAAAACAAGGGAATTTTTTAAAACGTGGGGTTATATTATAATATTTTGCTTTTCTGATTGCATTTGGGGGTATACTTCTGTTATATTTTGCCCCTTTAATTATGTCTTTATTCATAATAAATTTCTCAATACAATAAAATCACTCATTTTCTCTCTTCTTTATGTTTCACTCTGTCTTTACTTCGTTATTTTGTTGCTTATTTTCTTACCTAGGCATTGGTTCAGAGTAGAATTTCAATGTAAATAAGAGAAAATACTATATACCGCATCGAAAATATATTGTGGTTATGACAAAAACAATGAGTTATTTTGAGAACTCTTTTGTGACATGGAAAAGAAAGAGGGTGACGAGCCTATAATTTGTTGACAATTGAGTCTGAACAATTATTTATACATGGCTTATATGTTCATTGCATTTTAAATGTCACGAAAAACGTATCCTTATTAGCAGAAAAAATAGAAATACATAATAAAACTCCTTGGCTTGTTAATGATATGATTGTGAATTAAAAGATCACAATCGTTATCTTTGTCACGTATGTGCTGATAGGTAGGATAATCTTGGGCATAATTTGATGAAGCCATTAATGCATATGACCCTTGGTAGTTATTTGTCCATTTGTTAACATCGCTAGTAGGTGTTTCGATTGCTTTTACTACCTGATCGATGAGCTCACTGATTCGAAAGGATATTGGAGTCATGAATTCACTCACCATTCTTATATCTTATATCAGATAATGACTTACCATAATGGTTAACGGCTCAATAGTGATAAAGTAAAAATGCAGCCTTAGGTGTGTTGGGATAAAATACCGCATGGAAATCGACATGATAATTTTCATTACCAAAACTGGACTGACATTGAGAATTGAAACAAATTGAAGAGAAATCCAATAAATTTAAAGATTAAATTGGACCAAATTGAAGAGAATGAACTACATTTAAGGATCAACTTGGACAAAAGTCTATTTAAGAACCCAAGTGAAAATCTACCAAATTGGTGGACAAATTGAAATTATCCTCAAATGAAATAAAACCAAACAACCCTTGGATCCAAAAATAGGGACAAGACAGTCCTTCCAAATTTCCGACTTCCAAGAAATTGCCTCTTTCACCCCCCCCCCCCCCCCCACTTCTCTCTCTCTCTCTCTCTCTCTACAAGACCGCATTTCCTTTTCTCTCTCTAAACCGTCCATCAACAAACCATGGCGATCAATCGAAAACCCCATCTCCTCTCTCTCCTCCTCTTCATCTTCTCTCTCCAGACCCTCTCCCTTGCCGCCGAAGACGCCCCAACAGTGTACGAGCTTCTGCCCAAGTTCGGGCTCCCAAGCGGCCTCTTGCCTAACTCCGTCAAATCCTACTCGCTCTCCGAAGACGACGGGAGCTTCGTTGTCGAGCTCGAGAACCCCTGTTACATCCAATTTGATTATTTAGTCTACTACGAAAAGGAAATCAGTGGGAAGCTCAAGTACGGGTCAATCACCGACCTAAAAGGAATTCAGGTCCAAAGACTGTTCATTTGGTTCGATGTGGATGAAATCAAGGTCGATTTGCCGCCCTCCGATAGTATATATTTCCTGGTTGGGTTCATCAACAAGAAGCTCGATGTGGATCAGTTCAACACCGTCCATTCTTGCCGCCCCAAAAAGAAGGCCTCCATTGCCCAATTATGGGAACGGGTTATTGAGGTATCAATTTCTCTTCAGTCATAGCTTTTATTGTGATAGTTTTGATTAGTTTTGGTCTTTATATAGATTTTTTTTACTTGCCTTGAATGAAAGTATTTCGTCCTTATGTTCTTGTGTGAATAGGAAACTGAACATTTAGCAAGCCCTTTGAATTTTGAGAAAGGGAGAGGAAAGGAAGAATTTGTGGTTTCTTACCTAATCGATTTGGTAAGAAACAAAAACCGACCAATAAAACCAATCTTTTGTATTCATTTCTCACCTATTTTAGTTATCCAGACAAGTAATAGGATTCTCTTTTCTTTTCTTTGCCCACCCTTTCTCACAATCCAAATGGAGCTGTAAAGAAACCATCCAACAGTATAGAGCCAAAAAAAATATACAGATTGGTTGCGAGATTTGTTTCATACATATAGTAGGGGGATTTATTGAGGTAAAAGGAAGGCATAATGAATTGAAGACCAGAAACGTATTTTTGTGGGTTTCCTTATTATTTTCTTTTCCTTCGACAAATACAAGTGACATTTAGGAATCAACCAGATATAGGAACTTGAAATTTTGAATCAGGTAAGAAGGCATTCGTTTTTCATATCTATAGCACTCGGGACCTTGAGACCATGGAAACTAAACAATTTGCTTTCTATATTACTATCGCAGTGGCATCTATGGTTGTTTCCGTTGGCATTTACTTTACTCATTGGGTTTTCCAGAAATCTGCAGTCCCCCCTTCTTGCCTGCCATGCAGACAATATTCCCTTGTTTCTCTAGTTCAGAATTCAGGCTGTGTGCATTCTGGTCATGAGATAAGAGGCTAAATTTTGGAGGACATGGCCTCTAAGGCCCCTTTCTTCTCAGTCACTAAGAATAGTTCTGTACTTAATAAATGCCCTCGAAATGCTAAGGGTTGTGCCCACGGCAACCTGGTGTAGCTAGGCCTCAGGGGCTTATGCAGAGGCCTCTAGTGTCAGTTGTTACTGTAATTCTATGGCTGTTTTTCCTGGTAAGAAAGAGTGTAAGTTTCTGGGGAATGTCAGTACGAGGCCTAAAAGCTTAACAAGAGTATAATTTTTAGGTGAAGGATTTTTAGGTGAAGGAAACTATAAATAGTAATGCTACACACACAGATCTTACACAGATATTCCCGGAACCGTTAGATGCACGGGAGGCCCTCTGTGTATTGAGGGTCCCACGTGCATCCAACGGTTCCGAGAGCATCTGTGTCTCTAAGGTCTGTGTTTCAAGACTGGTGTCTTGTGGAAGCCTTACCTGGTCTCAGACCCTGGAATATGAGCGTGTGTGCGTGGGTTACCGTTCAGAAAGATAAAATCCTTCCTTAATATCTCATAATACTTAGAAACTCCTACTAACTTGGGGGAGAAAAAGTGTGCAATACGCTCTTCAGGAGCTTTTAGTAGCTGTTTAGATCGTGAAAGTTCGCAGAAAGGGGGTGAAGGATGGGAAAAGAGAAGCGGAAACAATGCAACATGTTTTAAGGATTGTGAGCCAGATGGTGTAAATAACTAAATATTTGACACTAATTAGTTGCAATGTTTTCTGGAGAAAGTACTGGTTAAAACCCCTCTGACCTCTGTGCTAGTGTAAGTATTTGGGTGACTAGTTGATCTCAATTAGCCAATTTTATTTCTTGATCCAGTGTTATGTCATAGGTTTTCCTCATCTTTTTGTTTTTTCCTTTTTAACTTTCCGGTAGATGTCTACACTCTAGTGCATGATTGACGAGTTATTGTCTTGGCCTAGTTGAAAAGGACAGATTATAATTCAAAGTTTAACACTGTAAACGTGTACCCTGAGAAGTGGTAGAATTAGTTTAGTTCAAGTCCGTTTCAAATTGGTTGGTGTGAAGAATAGTATCTTTCACATAACTTCACGATGGCTAAGGTTTGGGCGATGAAGTGACTATATGTTGCTCTCAAGTGCTTATTCTGTCATTACTAAACTTTTGTCAACTAGGTCTTCAAAGTTCCTTGCCTCTCCTATTTGAAACAAATTCGAACCCTGCCTCCTAAAAGATCAGATCTTTATCTTGCTTATCACCAGAATAGAATGTACTCCACCGAATGGAAAGCGAGAACAGAAAAGGGTCACAAAAAGCTCTATCTTTAGATATTGGTTTTGTTCATGTGAACAAAATGGAATTGGTTTACTACCTTTTCTCTAGCTAGCATATTTGGGTTTAGAAAACAGAACTCTTGCACCAGGGATTATAGCTGCCCTCCCTCTTAGTTTGCAGTTTTGTTGTGCTTTTCATGTACATGTTTCGTGACATTATGTCCATCCCAAAGAAAGAAAATGTGTCATGTGTATTGTCATGACATCATATTTTTTCTTCCTTTTCTTCACATCTCCCGCACGCCATGCCATTTCTTTAACTTGCTAGTTTCATGCTTCCAAATTTTGTTTTTTTCGTGTCATATGTTATTACTCCTTATTCTTTTTTTTTTTTTTTGCGTGTGTCTAATATGCAGCTTCCCGCTCCAGTCGATGAAGTTGAAATGCTCATTACGGAGTAGACAACAAGAACTGCATCTGTTATGTTGAAAATAGTAGGTAATCTAAGGCATTATGGGGCCTTTCTAGTGGGCATTCAAAATGCAGCTGGAAGACGAGTGATCTGAAGAGAATATGTGTTTGTAATAATTGTATATAGGGGAATATATGTTATCTAGTTTCAGTTCTGATGGACTAGTGTCAACTTGAAACTCTTCACTGATCGAAATTAAAAACGTTTTATGCTACGTTATATGGAATATATTTCTTCTTTTTCTGGCTTTGATTAAAAAAATGAGGACTATAAACGAATTGGATTGTTGAACACGTGTAGAAACACAAAAGAAAAATGGCAGCGTACTGATACGAAATAGTATTGTAAATTTAGAATAATCATAAGAAAATGACTTATCAAAATTGTGTGGTACATTGTAGATAAGTATTCAGCTAACTTTCATAATTTTATACCGTTGAAGTATAGTTAATAAAAACTTGTGATTGAGGTGATTAGGAGTTGTGGGTTGAATGTGCGGAGAAATGGTGGGGATGGCGGAAGAGACAGGGTGGAGATGGAGCTAGGAGTGGTGGGGTGGGGAGGGAGAACAGAAATTGGAGCTCTATCGGGAAAGCCTATTTTAACTGACATCTTCAAGGGGTGTGTTATTTAGTGTGTGTTTTTTTAGAGCAATGTTACTATCACATCATGTTGTACATTAAGTTATATATAATATCTATGTGATATCTACTGATATAAACACATATTAAAATTTATGGAATCTATTTTTATATTTTGTCTTATAATAATATGTCACGTACGTATGATGTACAACTTGATGTGTTAGTAAATTTTTTTTATAACCAAATTATCTGTTCGGTTTGGAATTAAGTTAGAATAAAATTTAAGGGTATTTTTATTTAAATTACTGATTAGTCCTCGAGACACTGAGTGGAAACGGTTGGGCAAATCCTCCTGTGAAAATGACAGTTAAAATTTACATTTATTATTTTTGCATTACTTTTTTGACATTTAATAAAATTATATCCAAAAATTTAATTATATGAAATTTTTTTGCCAATAAGACACAAAAAAGAAATGCCAAAAATAAATAAATATAATTTTTTTGAATAAAAACAAAAATAATATACTTAAGTTAGGCAAGTAAATATTGGCTAAAATTAACTAAATTAATTGTTTTTTGTCTATTCAAAAATATTGTATTTGTTTTTTTATTTATCATTTTTTAAGAATTTGTTGGCTCGTCTCGACGGAAAAAATTTTAAAAATATAAAATTATATCTAAAAATTAAAAAAACCATTAAAGACGAAAAAATAAAAACATACCTTGTTTTGATTTTTTTAAATTTTTTTTAAGTTTTTAAATAATTTTTTATTTTTTTAAAGTCTCTAACTAATAATTAAAAAAATTATAAGAAAATTTTAAATAAGAAAAAAAATAGTAAGACAATAATTTAATAATTATCACATTCCTAATGGTAAACATGTAAATTCTATTCTATTATCATTTCAAGAAAAAAAGTTCCAACATCAAAATGAGGTGTATTTCTTTTAATAATTAGATCTTGGTAAACAAAAAAAAAAAAAATTTCGAACAACAAGAGCAGGCCATATATAATTCATTTTGTTCTTTTCAATTTTGCGTGAAATTTCTATTAATAAGTGGTTCTTTTCGATAAGCAAAATTAGAAATAAAAATTTAGCCAAACTTGAAAAAAACATAGAACAAATAAAAATAATTTTAAAAACATATATATTTTGGATTGTTTTCGTGAATTTTTTAAAATAAATAACAAATAGAATTTTTTTAATTTATTCGTCGTCTTTAACGACATTTTTTTAAATTTTGAACATAATCTTATATTTTTAAATTTCTTTTATCAAGACGAACCAATAAATCACAAAATATTTAGATCAAGATAATAAATATAAAAAAAATAGAGATAAAAAATAAATTCAAATAAATAACTTAGGCCAAAGTGACCCATATGGGTTAAGGTTGTTATTTTGATAAGAGTACCTAAAAATAAAATGTTAAAGGAAAATGTCAATCATCACTTATTAGACAATAAATAATATATAGAGGATATATTAATATTCATAAATTATGTATTAATATTTTTAAATATACATTAATATTTGTAAATTTATATTGATATTATGTGTATATTAATCAGTGACTAATAAACAATGATTAACAAAATCCAATGTTAAAAATAGCACGTGAGAGGAGGACTTGGTGGTTTCTAAACCGACACCTAATAGGCGCCCCATAGCAAAACCGTATTAAAAATATGAAAAACAATTAATGGAGTATTTTTTTTTTGTTGACTTTTTGTACCCTTTGTAAAAACAGAAGTATTATTTTGTTGTCAGTCATAGGATCTTTCTACCACTACTTAGACTATGGATCCAATGGTCCAAATAAAAGCAGAGCCTTGCTGGCGTGCTTGGATCAAATTAGTGTGCCTGTCTAACCCTTTACGCCAAAGCATCTGCAAATTAGTTGACTCACTCTCTGCCTCTCGCTGGAAAGCTCTGTGCCTCTCTCTCCTTTCGAGCTCTGAAGAATTCATGGCGCCCCTCCACAAAACTCTCACCACCTCTTCAATCTCTCTGTACCTTTTCTCTCTCCTCTTTTTCTCCAACACCCATCTCCTCTCGCTCTCCGCAAGGACACCCACCATTTCCCGTCTCCACCTTCCGTCCACAAACCCAGTCGCAGACATCCACGACCTCCTCCCACAATACGGATTCCCCAAAGGCCTCATCCCTAACGCCGTCAAGTCCTACTCTATCTCCTCCGACGGATCTTTCGTCATCGACCTCGATCGTTCCTGTTACGTTCAGTTCGACGACGAGCTCGTGTACTACGACAAGGTGCTCAAAGGGAAGATGAGTTACGGGTCGGTCTCCGATGTCTCGGGTATCCAAGCTAAGAAGCTGTTCTTGTGGGTTTCTGTAACTGGAATGACTACGGATTCGGATTCGGGTATGATTGAATTTCACGTCGGAGCTTTGTCTGAGAAATTGCCGGCGAAGCAGTTCGAGTCAATTCCCAATTGTAGGAACAAGGTTTCCCAAGAGGCTCTGATTGAATCAATTTGAGGTAATTTTGTTTGTATGTATACAATGAAGGCGTATATATGAATCTTTTGTGCATATGTTTTGTCAATTTGCAAAATTTCATGTGATTCATTGGTTGGTCTTTTGCTTTAGGGGATATCCAGTTGACTAATAACTTTCTTCTTGGTTGATTAAGGAGTTTAGAATTCTTATCTCACTATCATTTGTTCCTTCTCAATAGGATATGCTTTCATGTGGCGAAAGGATTATTATCCATGAAATTCCATCAATTAATACGGATGGAATTAATAATGCCATACCCCATAATATAGTATATATAATGTGGGATTGTATATTCAATGAATGTTTAATTCAGGTCATTGAAATCTCAGCTAAACAAGGGATATGTGAATATTTGCCAAACCAAACCAAATTAATAATTGTGCTATATAATCCGATTAAAGGTTATAATAAGTTCATATTGTTTTTCACAACAGGCTTTAGCTTAATTCAGGCCCTCTGCGGCCGAACATTTCCGTTGATAATAATTTCTGTCGCTTTTCTTGACAGTTGTATCTGCTCTGTGTTAAGTGTGACCAAATCACCTTGGCTTATTTCTTCTATATTTTCAGTTGTTAGTTATTTCTTTCTGAAATGTTGCAGATGCTGGTGTGTTAGATGCTATGTAGCACGGACGCAGATACGAATACGAATACGGATACGGACACAGACACGGACACGGGACACGAGATTTTTTAAAATAAGGGGATACGGACACGGCGGAGACATGGCAATT
>JABCMJ010030442.1:0-17185 GCA_014822125.1 Arbutus unedo | reverse complement strand
CCGATCCATTAAACCGTGAAACCAATCCAAAAAGATCGGATTGGTTTGGGCGGTCCGGTTTACCGGTTTTTCCGGTTTGCTTGCACACCCCTATATATTTGTATTCAGATGTGTTCAGAATATTGTGTTAGTAAATTTTTCTTTTAAACTATACGCCTATACCTTGACCATTATTGACGTACACCCCTTCAACTTACCTCTTGAACTTCCACCCAAAGTTAAAACTTTTAAGTTTTCTATTCATACTAAACAGTCTTTACTATAAAATTCCCTCCAAAACGCAATGTAAATATACGAAATTGTCCTTTAAAGTACTTTTAGCCTTTCAATGGCCATTACAAGCAAAAAGAGTTTAATTTTGTCACTCTATTTGGATCACCTTGAGATGGCAATCTCGCATTCTCAGCACCCCGGTTCCAATTTTCTTGAAGGGCATTCTCGGAACTCGCTTCCTCAAGTCTCAAGAATCACTTGAGTATCCCATCTATACGCCCCCACAACCAAACAGAGGAAGCCCAGGTAATTTAGGATGATATTGTTTTGAAAAATTTGTTCTCGTTTAATTCCGAGATTTGGGGCCAAGGGCAATCCTAAAAGGTCCACTGTTGATTGTTTTTACTGCCGCTAAATAATGAATTTTGAGCAAAAGTCGCATAATTTTGGGTACCCATTTGTTCCAAAGGCTTGTAGTTATTTCTCTTGTTAAAATTTTCTGAAATTGGAGAAGTCACAGTGAGGTAGTTATCTCCGCTGCCTCCAACTTTGTTCGCTAAGGAGGGAAAAATATGATGGGATATGCTGGGTTAGTTGCAGATGGCATCACTTTTTTTGTTTCACTCTGCCTGTAATAACTTACCAAATTAGTAGCACTGGAAATGTGTAGAGTTATCGGTAATTTAGCACGCTTTAACAGTTATAATTTTATGAGCACTCTAATTGTAAAGTATTACAATTGTAACTTAAAGGTTGTCATGGAATTCTGTGATTCTTGAACAATCAAGAAACGAAGATGCTTTTGGAGGTCTGATAACACAGTCAAATGGATTGGAGGGCATGGCCCTATTAAGTGACTTATTACCCTTCATGTAGCTTGTGGCGAGATCAAGTCTTGCAATTAAGCATGTCTTTTAGCTGTGGTGCACATTCTAGAGTGGAAACTGCCATCCTGGATGTACAATTCTTAAGTGTGGGAGTTTAGCATGTTCATTTTGTGCTTCCAACGAGATGCGTAGCAAAAACTGATCTCTTTGAGTGCTTTGGTTGCAGGACATGGGCTTCATGGGAAGAAATAGAGGCCATCTCCATATTCCTGAGTATGACATGAGGTTGTTTATACTTCTGTTTTGACATTATGAACGTATATAGGGACTACTTAAGGTAAAGGTGCATTTTGTAGTATGAAAACAGCTGTAATGAGCAGCCAGGGCCGGCTCAATATACCAGTTTAGTAGTTCTTCTTGGCTGAGCAATATATGTAGATGAAGTGTACAAGTTCATCAGGACAATGGAATTGGAATCTGAGCCAACTCATAATCTTCAAATATGTGGTGATTGCCACACAATGCTCATGTGATGAGAGATTATCATGCAATGGTGACTATCTGTGATTGCATACTTGACTAACGTTTTTATACATTGGACCTAGGCATATTCTGTCGTGTAAAAGGCAAATACCTGAAGTTTTTCCAGAGATAACTGAAGAAGGTCGTTCTATAAGTGTCACAAATCAAAGCCGTATAATTGGATTCTTGGAAATTGCATTTTTTTCCCACACCAGCCGTGGTCTTACTTAAATATAGATGTTATGTTGTCAATCAACTCATCCAACCAATTAGCAATTGCACCCCCAACACTCATGTCTGTTTCTTCATCAAATGGCAATGGCTCAATTGGTTCAGTTGATTTTAGAAGATCCTCTATTGGAATTTTTGGTTTTGACTGCTCCAAGGGACCTACATAATTGTTATACTTTCTTGGATCTGGGCAGAAATCCTGCGTAGATAAAGAAATGGGTGAAGAATTTAGGAAACACATCTTTTTATCAATTTCACCATTTAAGCGGGAAGATTTTTAAGCTCTGTAGGTGGTCACTTACCTGATCAGCATGCATTTTCTTCACGAAAGTTTTGAATATCCTGAAATTCTTCCAGTCCAGTAGATCATCTGATAACCGAAGGTACGTAACCCCATACATCCTCAATTTCGGTGGGCCTTCTCTGTTCACACCATTTGGCCTAGCGTTCAGAAGAATTTGATTATAAGCTGCACGATCGTATCTCGGAAGTGCATTTTCACCTGCAACTTCAACGCCTTCTCTCCATCCTCCACTCAAGACCTGTACATACACATTCAAACACTCAATCACCATTCATTCTCGTTATATAGTAATGGAATTACTAGTTTTTGTTGCTTAGCAGAAAAGATGTTGATGGTTTTTTAAATAGAATAAAGTCAATGGAATTTATGATATACGTAGACTCTAGACATATTGTACGTGTTGCACGTGTATTTCACATCCTGTATTTCTGTCAGCTGAAGTAATGTTTTTAAGGACATTTAGAAACACGAATTGTGTTCAACACATCGGTGTCATAGAGACATTTATTGGTCAATTTTGTGGACGCTTTTCTTTTCCTCTGCATATATGTCCAAAAAATCCAAAACTCAAGCACTGCCTCGCGTATCTGTAAATGGAGATATAGTATGTTGGCAATTAGCCCAAGTAAATCCTTGTAGCAGTTTAAATGGAGGCAGCTAGGGACCTCCATCTGTGAGCCATGACCTTTATGCACAACATGCTTCTTCCTTGATTTACCTGCTGGACAAGTTCCTCAGGTCCACTTTTAGCATCGGCTCTTTGCTCAGAGTCCCTCATCTCAAGACACGTGAAATTGAAAATGGCATAATGCCTTGAAAGCATCTTTGCTATCGGGCGATACCCATCTCTATCTTTCAAGTTGTAGAATCCTGAAGTCAGTTCTGCGGCATGACTGTCGTCTTTGTACCACCAATGGATTCCCGACACCTGTACTGACAGTTAAATATGTAATGTTTGCACTTGAATTACAAAGAAAGATTGGTAGTAACTAGATAATGATAATTTACTTATTTTGAGATTTACTTTAGCTGCTAACTTGACTTTACAGTCCGGGAAAGCTTTATTGGCTTCATCAAGGATTTGATCGCCATGGCTCAGAAGTTTATTAGAATACCAAGTCAAGAAGAACTTTCCTTCTTCAGTAAGGTATGCCCCATTTGTTTTAAAGAACTCTGTTGATTCGGGTGTGTCGTTATATTCTCCCGCATTATCTGGTACGTTCCATTCAGGGTGCCCAGCACTTGTTGCAGCCTCCTTGAATTCTGCTGTGAGGTATTTGTCGTAGCACTGCAATAGTACTTTAGTCCAGCATTTTAAATTCCAATGTATCATTAAGCTAGTCGATGAACAGCTAATACACAAGCCAAATAAGAATGAAGCCATCTAACCTGGAATTCTCCAATTCCAGGAAAAGCCCATCCTTGATTTTGTGGGTAAGAGGGGTATCTGAGCTCCCCTGCTGGTCCAAGCCCTACTTCAATGTCGATCACAACTCCAGATTCTAAGAAGTCTAACATGTTCTCTCTAAAGCTCTTCATATAGTCACTATATATCTAAACACATCAAAAAAAAGCATCGTGATTTTAGTGTTACTGCTTGATTTGTGTGTTTCTGTGTTGAACTACTAGTCTTTCTAGCAACAATTATTAGTAGCGCCTTTATTTAGTTGTAATAGGAACAGTCATTGTGAAAAAGAAAGAAAATACCCAATCGTTGCCCAAAGGAAAATGTGGAAAAGAATTTTAAGGGCATACTGTTGCTTGAGTTGTTGTCAAATAATGTTTTAGATTAATATGTTCTGGACATGTAGGTTTGTTAAAGCTGTCAAACCAAAATATCACATAAGAGATTATCTTAAGACTGTAGAAATACTGTGTTGTTCTTCATCTGGTTTTCCACATATATTACAAGAAAAAAAGCAGCAGGCAGTTTTCAAAACGCAGAAGCGGCTGTTCTCTGCCGATTCTGAAAGCCAAATGGAAGCATTGATTAGTAACTTAATGGTACAACTTCTCGTTTCTCGAAGCCTTCGTGCTGTGTAGTAAATCCCGATCACAAAAATTAGCCATACAAAAGATGTGTAGAAGCAGGTGTTTTGGGGAACAAAACAAAAGATGAAAAGATGTGAAGCTTTCATGAATCTTGCCTCAACAGCAGTTCGAGCAGCAAAGAGAGGCATGTCATCCACACCGAGCGTGAGGTACTCCTTATTCCTATTACCAGTTCTATTAGTGTAAAAGATGTCCGGGTCTGATTCTCCAATGTCAAGTATCCACTGGGGAAGCGGAATGGTCACAGCGTCCCCCACGTTGCCACCACATTGGTGGAATGACATTATAGTCTGTAATTTCAGTCCACACTCTTGAACAAGTTGGAACAAGCTCCTATAGGCACTCCAATCATATTGCTTAGGACCTTTAGATTCAACAATTCCCCACCAGACATCCACCATCACCCCATCAACACCTGCCGTTCTCAGCTCCTTGAGCTGCTTCTCGAGCCCATCTCTATTTTCCAAAGCATTGTCAACTGTTATAACTTCCAGCTTGTATCACCACCCAACATGAGAAGAAAAAATTAATATAGATCAGCTCAGTCTAGAGTTCCTGTTAATTACTATCTGAATGGATACACACACAAACATCATAATCAGCACTTTTTTGTGACTTACAGGGAGCATCACGTATACTGGTACATAATTTGGAAGCATCTTTTCGTCATTTGTGAGGTGAGTTGGAGCCTGCATTTTTTGGTAAGAGATGAGAAGGTTTTAGTTTTTCCGTATCTGATATTTCAAGATGGGAGATGCTGTGAATTTACTATTATGGTCTTACCTTCTTTAGTAAATGGTTTGAAGTTTGAACATTATCTTTCACGTGAAAGAGTGCATCATAAAGAGTGCCAAGTGGGGCTACAAGTGACCAAGATGCGTCGTCTTTGTTCAACAAAAGAGAAGAAGATGACATATGCTGGAACTTGGGTCATTTTGGTCATTTCAGCCCTTTGGCTCGATAACCTTGACTGCGCATAGTCTCCTAGGCATCCATTTGGTATACTTGAATAGAAAAAAGAGAATTCAAATAGGTGAGAAAGGAAAGAAAAAGAGATGATAGTGGTATCTCTTCTTTTCGTTTGAATACTTTAGGGGGGAAATGAAGAGAAAAGAGTGGGTTACTCTTCTCTTGTTTGAAAAAGATTAAGAAGAGAAAAAGAAAAGGGAAAAAATGCATTATAATCCGTGTAAGAGGAGCAAAAAAAGAAACCACTTCTCACATTACGAGCTCATTCTCCTCTCTCCCACACTCCCCACTTTGGGGGGAGATTAAGCAATAAGCGAGTTTTAAGAGATCTCTCTCTCTCCATTTTTCGCCATTTCTCTCCTACTAAGCTATCCAAACAGTTGAAATTTAGAATGAGAGAATTTTCTTTTCTTTTCTTCCCAAATCACCTACTGCAATAAGGAGAAGAAAATCTGAACAGAAGGTAGGTTAAGGCCATATATTCCTACATTTTCCTCAGTTCTCACCAGCTTTTCTGTGTTTTTGGGTGAATGGTTCTCACCAAGCTTTATTGGCCATAGTGTGCAATTCCAATAGAAAAACAAGGCCCTCTAAAATCTAAAGATAATTGCTTACCTCTTTTTCTTTGGTGGAGGTCTCAGATGCTACAGCGTGAGGAATCCTCACCACACTACGAAGGCCAGGTGTCTGGAAATGCCTGCTTCGTAGTTCTTTCACTTGCCTTGCCTTTAGAACCTCATAAACCAGCAGCATTCCTGGTTTGGTTTCCGGCTGCAGGGGTCTAATTCTCTTTCCCGAACCAATTACCCTTAAACGAATGGTGCTCGTCATGGTGATAGCAGATTTGTTATTATGTCTTTGAATGAAGCTGCTGTGTATGATGATGTATTAATTATAGGACAGGAAAGAGAATCTTGTGGGGCTGTATGAGGGTGTAAAATTATGAATGCTTTAGTCAAAGTTTTCATGGAGATTTTTTTTTTATTTGAGGTGAAAGAAGGAGAAGGAAGATTGAATGAACAAAACTAGTGGTTGGTGTTCACTTCTTGCATGCTCTTTCATACCTCTATCATCAATCATGTGATTTTTTGCCCCTTTTCATTGGGTTTTTGTTCTCTTGTGTATCTTCCTTTTCAAGTCATTGTCTTTTCTTTCTTCTTTTGTTTAGCCATTGTCTTCGATTAAATACAAAGAATTATTTTGAAAAGCAGTGTAAAGGAAGAGGAAGAGAAAATTCCCAAGGAGGCATCCCATGAAGAGATATTCAATAGATAGTGTTCTTTCTTTTCTGATTTCTTCATTTCTTTAGTTTTATTCAATTTTTTTGGTAATGTGATGGAACAAAAACTAACCCATTAAGGGCCCGATTGGATGGCATTTTAATTTTTGGTGCTTATGCTTCGCCATGACGCTATCCGATCAGGCCCTAAGTGAGGATATGATGCTTATGCTTCAGCATTTTTTGTTTATGAAACTTAAAAATAAAGATATTCAGTGTGTGAGATTCTGTTATAAGTTAGCATCATATGAAACTATGAAAGAAAAAAGATGTGAGACTGCGGAGTGAGAATGAAAATACAAATACGATTAATACATTTGAAAAATATACTTGGTTCGGACCTGAGGATGGGCATTAAATATTCAATCTTAATTTTATTAGAATGAACTTTATAAAATTTGAGAAATATTCAAAACTTAATACTATTATAACGATATCATTTTTCTTTTGTTCAGGGTGAAAGAGAAACTTAATTTTGTTCACTCTCGAGTGAATATTATTCTCATTCATAAGTAATATTTACACTCTCTCAACTAAGTGAGGATAATGTTTGCTTTCGAGTCAATAAGTAAACTTACAAAAAATAAAGAACGACTAAAAGATATAATAACCAATAAATTAATAATTATCACTGGCAAAATCAACCCGATATCTCAGTAATTGTAAGGAAAATTAACAAGATAACATCCCATTCTGCTGCAGTCGAGAAAGCCTACAAACATCTCCTTCGCTGATATTGGTTCCTAAAAGTATGGTAGGCAGTTGCGTTGTAAAATTTAGTTCGACGTTTTGCGGTCGAGAAAGCTTACTAATACAAGTTTTTTGTGTACAAATTTGAATACATAATTATATTTGAAATCGTTTGATTCATGCGAGTTTACAAATTATGTATATGGGATGATTCCAAACAAATTTCTACATGAATATCATGTTTGTGTATCCTTGCTCTTCGGGCCTTGGCTTCATATATATTCTCGGACTATGTTCTGATGGATCGCTCAAATTTCGAAAGAGAATGTAAATTTGGTTTTAGAATCTCACGATGCCACCGTTTGGTTGAACTTGGAATTCATAAGTTATTCCTAATTTGTCAATTTAGTTGGAATTAGCTCAAAAAAAAGAATCTGATTTCTTCATAAGTTATGTATGATGTCTTGTCTCTCTCATAGTCTCATATATACCTCCACTACTTCTTACCAAAAAGATCCTTAATATTCCTGACCTTAAATTCTGAAATTTAAAAATAACTTTGAAAATAATATCTATAATCTTCATGATATATATAGACAGTCTAAACAATTTAGATATTAAAATATTGCCAATTATAGTTGATTTTTTGGAGCAAACTAAACATGCTTCTGTTTTTCGTAATACAAAAAACAAATTAACATAAACAAATTTTTTATTTTCGTTTCTTCATAAAAAACGAAAACTTAGGAATAGAAAATAAAAAACAAAAAATAGAAAACGGGAATTTCACAAAGATTAAATTTCACTTACCTCCCTTGAGGTTACTAATAAATTTACTGTCCTCCCCTGTAGTTTTGATAATTGCACTATCCTCCCTCACTTTACAACATAATATTTTTGGACCCCCTATCGTGAAATTCAAAACGTTGACTATCAAAAATAAGTGATGTAATGCATTTTTTTTATTTGTAAATGCCCAAATTGCCCCTCCTCGCACTCTCCTATATAAATAATTCCTCCCCATTTTGTTTTCCCCTCCCAAACTCCCTAGAATTTCAGGTATTTTTTTTTCTACGAGTTCAATTAATTGTTGATATTTTTTTTTTCTACAGCCCATTTTATTGATTCTAATGATACAGTTATATACGCAAAATAATTTTTAATTTTAAAGAGTTTATGTTTCCTCAATATTCCTGATATATATAATAATTTTTTCTTGCTTTTACATATGTAACGCATGGATCTAGTAATTTGTTATAATTGAGAAATATAATTTAGGTCTATATTATATTAATCTCTTATTATCTATTACGTTTGAGTTGAAATAATATTTTTTTAATTCTCCATTTTAATTTTTTTTCTTTTTATACATTAAATTATCTTTGATTTCTCCATCATCACCACTTCCTTACACTACTTTTAATTCTATATTTTATACATTAAATTAACTCGAAACTTTTTGCTTACAAAAAGTTAAGCCAAATTATCTTTCATAAAAAATTTAACTTTTGAATTGATTTTTTTCTGTCACTTTTTAAAACAGTTAAATTCAAAAACTATAAAATTAAGCGTAAAAATAGAATATATAACTTTTTTTCTAAAACCCAAACACATTACACGTTTCTAATCATTGTAATTTATTTATGCCTGAAATCTTTTAAGAAGTTAAAAAATTCAAAAAAAATCATTTATTTCGAGTTGTTTCATTGTTAGTCAATATTTCCAAGTTTTTATCAAATTTTCATAATTATTTTGGTGACGTTAATTTCTTCACGTTTTCATAATCATTTCTCAAAATTTGGTCAATGAGATCTTGTCATCTTCTTTTGAAGTATTGACATACCCCACCATCTTAAGAAATTACTATAGACCAAATAAATAACTAATTTTAACTTAGCATTTTGATTTTTTTGACTTTATGTGAATATTTTTTTCCTTTTAGTGAATACTTTAGAATATTTATGTGTGCTTTTAATTGATAGAATTATACAAGATATATCAAAAAAGTAGAAAAACAAATATCGTAAAAATAAAAAAAAATACGTATAGAATATGCTAAAAATTACTTTTTTTAAGGAAGAATTCCAAATAAATCTTATCCTCTACCATACACCATTATCTCAATCCGTCTCCACAAACCCTCTGGATTGCAAAATTAGATATTCGGTCTGGATAGATTCGAGAATTGAAGAGTGGTCATTATTGAGATTCTGGACGACCGGCGATTATGAATCATTGAGTTCGACTAAAGTGGCCAATTACGAATCATTGAGTTCAATTACGAACCGTTAGTCGTCTTACGAATCCTTATTTAAATTTTTTAATTTTATTTTTATTTTTTTATGGTTGTTGGTTTGTCTTGACAAGAGATGTCAAAAAGTATAAAATTATATTCAAAAACTAAAAAAAATTAAAAAACGCAAAAAAAATCAAAACAACATATGTGTTGACTTATTTTCGTCTTTAGTGAGTTTTTTTTTAGTTTTTTGACTTAATTTTATACTTTTAGATTTTTTTATCGAGACGAACTAATAATCAACAAAAAATTGATAAAAAAATAATAAATACAAAAAATCTTTGAATAAAGATAAAAAATAATTAATATAAGTAAGTTAAGCCAAATGAACCAGTCAATTTGGTTTAAAAGAGAGGAAGAGGAGAAAATAGTGTGCTGCGGAACTTTTATTTTGAAAGATAAAGTGCCTGTTCAATTTGAGGTGTAAAATATAGGGTATATTTAATGCCAAAAGTCTCAATTTTTCTAGTTCCTTAGAGATGTTCAGTTGCAACAGCAAATAAAACTATAAAGAGAGAGAGAACGAGGGAGGAGAGAGAAATTCGGAGTATGGTGGCATTAGAAGATGGGTGTAAGGGTAAAAATGGTATTTTATTTTAAATTTAACACTATTAACGAAAAACTAAGGGGAGGAGGTGCCAGAAGAATACTTTGTGAAGCAAGAAAGGACAATGCAATTGTCAAAACCACACGGGAGGGTAGTGGATTTATGAGTAACCTCAGGGGAGGTAAGTGAAATTTATCCTTAAACAAATCTCTCTCTCCCTCTCTCTCTCTCTCTCTCTCACTGTTAGACCATTTCATTATCATCACCGAAGCAGAGAAGACGGGGGAAATCTGAAGGGAAAATGTGTTATGTGGGCAAAGCAACCCAGATCTTTATCTTTATAGTCATAGCATTGGTGTTGACTGGACTTGTCTTGGGATTCGGCCTTCTCCGGCGCGGCCTGCACAAGTCTCATGATTGCTCCGGCGATTCCTGCCAACACTCCCCTGTGGTTTTCCCCAACCCTAGCCCTGGTACCACTGTCAATCCTCCACCAACTCCATCTACTTCAAATCCGGAATCGACCCCCATTCCACCTCCTCCTCCGGTGGTCGTTGCGACTGCTCCGCCGCCGACTTTTAGTCCTCCGAGTCCAGTTGTCACTCCAAGTCCTCTGCAGTCTGAGTTGCTTTGACAAGTAGCTAGTCAAAGGTTTTTTTTTTTTTTTGTTGAGGTTATTTGGAAGCTTTGAATAATTCTCTGATCTGTTTGTATGTAAAGCTCATATGTTATTTATGAAGCATCCATATATTTTTCTATGATGGGTATGCGGATTTTCAGAAGTTTTAATTGAATCAAATTTTGAATTACGAATTTTAAATTTCGGTACGTGAATAGAATCAACCTCTTAGCAATGAAGTGATACAATGAAGCCAATATCACCCACAATTTAACAATACAAAAACTTGAATTGCTTTGTAATGATGGCGAGGAAAAGAAAGCCAAAGAAAGAGAGATCTTTATTGTGTGATTTTCTATGTATATAATTCTGTGTTTGTATAGGAAAGAGAAGCATTCTGAATACATACAAATTTTAATCTCTAAAAAAATAGAGTTTTTTTTTTTTACTCGTTCATCTTATTACCAAAATGAAGTAAAAATTCATTCAATAAGTCTCTATGTCATACGCAAAATAAGATTCGATTTGATTCCAAACAAGACAAAAATTATAACAAATGATAAATAAATAAGCAACCGATTTGATTCCAAACAAGGCAGAAATTGCAACAAATAATAAATAAATGAACAATGCTACGAATACAGACGTTACGAACATAAATTCGGATACAGATGAGTTTGGCACCATCGAATGCACGTGGAATCCTTAAATTATCAAGAACCGCATTTACATCCGACTGTATTCGGATCTGTATGTACTGACTTTCTCTAAATAAATAAGCAAGTGAATTGAACCGTCATTAGACAACTACAGTATTACTTTTTTTTATACCTGGGCAAGACTCGGATGTTATTTAAATACATTATCTGCTCAAAAGAAGAGATAGATTCCATGGGTAATATGCAATCAAAATCCTTTAGTACCCGTAAGTTTGTTTGTCACTTTGTCTAATTTCAACATTCACTCTAAGTTTGTTTGTCCAATTTTATTACTTAATATGTTACTTATATTTTGAGTTTTACTATAGATACAAATTATTTGTACAAATATAAGAGAGAGTCTTTTTTTTTTTGGCACTCATTTTCTATATTTTTTCTCTTTTTCTTATATTTGTACAAATAGTTTGTACTCATAACAAAATTGTTATATTTTATACAGTATCATATTTTTTATGAGTTTAAAATTCTTTTTTAATAAAACAAGATTTTATATTTTTTATAAAAAACATTATAAATAAAAAAAATATTAAGTATTACATAGAATTTTATCATGATCTTAATTAGAATTTCTATTAATCAATGGTGAAATTAGTCTCGTAGAGATTAGTCAAGGTGTGTATAAATTAATTCAAACGCTCTGAATTATAAAAGAAAAAAAAACTATTATTGGAGACCTCGATATTAAAAAAAAAAGGACTAATTATATATTATCAGAGACATGTCCTTAAGGAGACATGTTTGGCTGGACAGGTTGAGAATCCCGACATGTCTCCTACATTGGATAGACTCTGGATCATGAAAGTTTGAGAATCCTATGTAATTGTTGGTCATGTTAGTAGGATCTACTCGGGCCGATTTAATTTGTTCAATAACTCAGACCGAATTGGTTATTTAGATTTGAGAAAATGGGAAATTAAAATTGAATCGAAGCCTATTGATTTGATCCAGTTTGACCTTATTAGTTTATGACTGATTTGGTTCGATTTTCGATTTAAATGAACCCAGCCCATATTTTCAAAACAATAAAATAAAAAAAATGAAGAAAGCCCAATCGTAATAGTTTATTTTTTGTAAAAAATTTAAGTAATCAAGAATAATGGCATCCAAATCACAATAAAAAATAATCGCATCCAATACAAAGCAGTGTGCAAATTAAGTCACTAAAATTGCGGCCCCAACAATTACAACTTTTAGTGCAAATTGCAACCGATAAACAATATAACCTTATTTTTAGGGTTAACCTTTACTGAACCAGCTAGGTCCGGTTAAATTTGGTTTCTACGTGTTAAAAATCGAAAACCAAATCGAATTTTTAAAAAAAACTCAAACTGGACCAAATCGGACCCAATCGTCGATTTGGTTCATTTTATCAATTTATGTTTACTCCCCTACATGTTAGGTTGAATAGGGTTAAAGATCCAAAATGCTATACAATACGATGCTCACTTGGACGTTATTTGTGAAATTTATATATATATATATCGTTTCCACTTTCTAGGATTGTGTACTTCAAGCTCTCTCACTTGAACTCGGCACCAACCAACAATAGTTAGTGCTAACCTGTCAAGGTTTAGTTGGGAAATATTCCGATGTTTAAGTCAGAACTTAAAAGATATGCAGTAAAGAAAAGAAGTGATAGGATTTAGAAATTGTGTACCGTACTTCCTCTGATGTTACCTTTCTTCTACTAGGCCTACAGGCTTAAGCACCAAGCCATAGTAGACATGTGCGGAGCACGCTTTCGGTGATTATGATTCATAACCAAATTCTGATATAATGTTACTGAATGACGTACTAACGTCCAAATCAGATGTCATGTGTCGTAGCCAAAACATATGTCGGCGGGGTGAACTCAAGTCTGTTCCACGTAACTCAGGTTAGTTTGTCGGGTACAAACTCGACTCAGCCAATACAACGTGCACCCACCGACTGGACAAGTTACATAGTGTATCATGAACCTAGTCAAGCTTCAATCCAGCCCAATACACTAACGATTGAGCTCAATTACTTCCTAGCCCTGGCCTTCAATGATAGTTTGACCCGTTTAATCCTATTGGTTCGGCCCACAACACTATCCAATTTTACCTTTTAAACGAAGGTTAGTTCGACACGTTTCTACTGAAAACTAAGACTGAGTTTGTCATAACTTAACTCGTTAAAAATTGGACTTATCAATGATTTTTTTTTTTTTGTTTGTATTCTACTTATCATTGATTTTAGCATTCTTAGAATGCACCCTACTTGGTTTCACATCAAATTAGCACTTCAACACCTTCAACCACCCATGTTACGGTATATTTTGGCCCTATTTGGGTAAATTTATTTATTCGAATTTATTGTTTTTATTTGTTATTTTGACCTCAATATTTTGTGGTTTATTGATCCGTCTTGATGGAAGAAATCTAAAAAGTATAAAATTATATCCAAAAGTTAAAAAAATGTCACTAAAGACGATGAATAAGCTCAAAAAACTCTATTTTTTATTTATTTTTGTCTTTTCTAAACTTTTTTCAAATTTAATCTATTATTTATTAGTTTTCTGAACGCTCTTATTGAGATAAACCAATAAACTATAAAAAATTGACGAAAAACAAAAAAAAATTCATAAATTCCGCAGTTCAAATGAACCCTTTTTACTATTAGAGTACATGAAATTTTTTGTTCACTATAGTTTTTATGTGATTCAAAGAACTAAAATATACCGGAACAGAAGTATAAGAAAATTTTGGTATAAAAGATTTGAACTCGACAAGTAGCGCAATGTTATTTGCATAACAATAAGTAATAAATAAATAAGAAAGTTGGGTGAACATTAAGTTGTAAATAAGTAATGAGAACTAAATGGCCTCACATTATATGAAGTGCTTGCAAAAAAGCAAAACTCATGTCAAATTTATTATTTTTTCGAATAGAAAAATTGAAAGAGCAATGATACCTACGCAGATATTCAGATATAAATTTGAACACAAATATATTCAAAACATTGGATGCACGTAAATTTTATACAATATACGTGAGATTCGTACACGTCGAATGACTTTATATAAGAACATCCCTGTCCAAACATTTCTTATATATTTCTTAATACCTCAATCCAACACAACTAGATCCAGTTCTCCCTTTGTGTACTCTTTTTTCTTGTAGTTCTTTGCTGCCTCTTTGAAATTCATGCCGCTAAACACAAAAATCGTTTTCTTTCTCCCTGTGGTTTGTATCGGTTCGACAATGACACAACCAACTGACAAGTAATATCGTTGTAAACAATAAATATGGAAAGAATTTTCCCAGTGGCATAAATGAAATATATGTTGTCTCTACTCCATATATGAGTTTTTTTATATTACTCGCAACAATTTTAATAACTGTTTGAGGAAGTAGTCTACTACATAAGGTCGCCGTTCCTAAAGCAACCCATCTCTAGCCGCTTAATGTGTGAAGATCTAGAAAATGAAACTCACGTACAACTTGGGTATGCATCAACGCTAGAAGGAATATAGGGCAAGTAGTGTTCTCTCAAAATTTTCCAAGGTCAAGAACTTGTATGTCCATAGATCCTCCTCGTAAACTCCATCTACCTTACAATTACCCCACCCTGGGTGTAGAAAAATCTGGAAATAGTAGTAGTGGTTTTGCCACGACTGCTATTACCAACAAAAAATGGCAATTGTTTGTTCCAAGAACATCAATTGTTTCATTGCATCTCTAATCTATGCTCATATACACCACGATCCGATTGGTGTCGAGTGTGCCATAGAAACGAACTGGTACCTCTCCTCTTCCTCATCATTATCAATCCAACAAAGAAAATAAGGCTTTCAAATAAAGTTAGAGAAACAAGAAGCAAAAGTAGGATTGCTTCTAGTATCCAATGTATATAAATGGAAAACATTGGGATTTTCTAAAACACCGGTGTACAAAATAGAGTCTATTATAAAAAATTTAACATTGAATTTGTTATAATATATTCTGCGTAATCCAGTATTTTAGACAGTGGTAATATTTTTCCATTTATGTACATTCAATAACATAAGCAATCCTACTTTTGCTTCTTGTTTCTCTCATTCTATTAAAGAACCTTATCTTCTTCGTTGGATTGATAATTGAGAAAGGGGATAGGTACTAGTTCGCTTCTATAGCATACTCAACGCCAATCAGACTTTGGTGTTTATGAGCATATATTAGAGATGCACGAAACAATTGACGTTCTCGGAACAAATCAATTGTCATTCTCTACTTGTAATGGCAGTCGTGGCAGAACCACCACTGCTGTTTCCAAATTATTCTACACCCAAGGTGGGGTAATCGTAAGGTAGATGGAGTTTATGAGGAGGATCCATGGACATACAAGTTCCTAACGTTGGAAAATTATGAAAGAACGCTTCATGCCCTATTCCTTCTAGCGTTGATGTATACCTAAGTCAAACCCGAGTCTCATTTTCTAGATTTTTACACATTAAGTGGCTAGAGATGAGTGGCTTTATGAACGGTGACCTTATGTGGTAGACTACTTTCTCGAATAGTTATTAAGTTGTTAGAAAAACTCATATATACAGTAGGCAGTAAGGACAAACATACATTATGTTTATGCCACTAGGAAAGTTCTTTTCATCATTCTCTAGTTTACGGTGGTGCTATTTATCACTTGGTTTGTGATCTTTGTCGAGCCAATACGAACCATTTGTGATCTTCTTTTCGACCTCACCTGAGATTAGAAACTTAAGATCAGACTTTAGAATTTTGGCAAACAAATTCAAAACTCATTCATGTAAATATCAATAATTGAAATCATTTTGAGAATTAATTATGGAATGAAATTCTTCGAGAGAGATTGATTCACTTTTTATAGAGATCGTTAAGAAATGAAATTCTTGAGGGGAGAGGCACACAGAGAGACAAGGATGAAGTAAAATATTGTTTTCCTCTTGCACTATGGTTACAAGACTAAGATTTAAATAAAAAATTCAAATTATATCTTAATGCACAATTAAATATAGGTATGAGAATGATCATTTCAATCGCATTTCATACAATTTTATTATGATTTCTATTTCGTTATATTCTAAATTTGATTCTATCGAACCAAACATAGCCTTAGTATTAGAAGTATATTAGAATTCCAAAATGTACCCCAAAAATTAGATAAGTGACAATCTTGATGGTAAAAGGCAAGATCATATGGAAGGGCCATGAATGCACCCTTTTTCTTTTCAAGCGCAATGTATAACATAAATATGAACAAAATCTTTAAATTCATCATGGGGAAGCTCTTTAACCTACCAAGGATTCTCGAGCGAAATTTGAACATCGAAGCTCAACATCGATTTTTAGGTTTCGCTTCCGAATTGCCACTTTTCATGATTATCGATGAAGTTATTTCAAAAATTTACTTTGGTCGTGAAAAATAAATCAAAGCTAACCTGACGCTAAATTTTATCAAAATTATCTGTTCTCAGTGAATACTCGAGTTGTTTCATTTGATTTGTAAAGACGATGAAGATATTTTAATGCAAAGACGACTTTGTTCAAATCAATGTGTAGAAAGAGTTTGATCAAAAAAAAGGAAAAAATAATAATTATGAACCTTTCTAGTGGAGCTGATAATTTAATTGTGCGGGAGGGAAAATGTTTTTTTTTTTTTGCAAACAGAGAAGAGGAAAGGGAGCTACAGTTGGCCTACAGAGGGAAATAAATCAAAGAATATATTAGGAAGTAGGCCATAGCTCGAATAAAAAACAAAGGTCACAGCTCTCTCGTTGCTGTAAATAGTGCAGTGTAGGAGACCAACTTTATCAATTTTGTATCGATGAGAGTACAATTTTTATTCATATGGTACGTATCGGTATTAATATATTTCAGCAACGAGATTGATTTATTAATTGGTTTTTGTGATGTCCCGTCCCACATCGAAAGTCTACAT
>JABCMJ010030432.1:0-10852 GCA_014822125.1 Arbutus unedo | reverse complement strand
GATCAGTATTTTATTGTGCACAATGCATAACAAGAGACCCCCAAATCCAAATTAATTAGACTTCCGTCAGCTAGGATTGAGTTTCTTTAATTTGTAAGATATGACCTACTATTGTAGTAGTACACTTTCATTTAGAAAAGGTCGGCTTAACTTTTTCCTAACACACACGCGCACGTATGCACACTTATATGTGTGTGTGTGTGTGTGTGTGTGAATCCATTGGATAAAATTTCTAGAGTCGCCGCTGAATCCATAGGAATAAAATTGATACATGTACGTACTTACTTGATAGCTTTCAAGAGATAGGTTAAATGGTCAGAATGGTAGAGTATTCTCAGATCATCGTTTAAGGATTCTTCAACATTGTCATTATTTGAGGTTGCCATACCTGCAAAAGAATATTTTTTAATTAAATTTCGTGAAAATTTATTTATTTACGATGTATAAAGGTTATTCGTAGTAGGATTCAAGGCATATAGATTTAATCAAAGTATAGTAGTACCATTTTCAGTGATGATCATAGGCGGTTTTTCGTACTTGTCTTTTATGTATAACGTGAGAGCTCGAATTCCTTTTGGATAAACATAAAGCCAGCTCAAACTAGTCTGCAAAAGCATTTAATTACACCATTAATTACTAAAAAATGCCATGTTTTTTATCATAGTAATGATATCTATGGCATGTTGTAATTTTTTTTGAATTTTTGTTTGAAAAATTTAGTGCAGTTACCGATTGACCAATGAGAATGCCGCGTTTTTCCGCTGTGACAAAGAAAAAATAATTATTCTTTAGTTATAGAAAAGGACCACAAAAATAGAGAAAAAACAAGTACGGAATGATATTTTAGAAATACCAGAATATACGACATGATTATCTGTCGTCACGCTTAAGTTTAAACTGTTAGAGAATGTGGCACTAGCTGCATATAATGTTGTGTAGTAATTAATTCCGAGATAATCGTAAGACTTTTTTAGCATTTGAGATTCTGACTTGGTGAATTTTGGCAGTCGATTTCCCACCAGAGACTTCATGGATTGGGGATAGTCACCGTATGTCAATGGATGTAAAAACCTGCACATTAAATATTTCAACCATTAAATCAAAATAAATTATATAATTAATAGATGCTAATAACATGTTTTGAATTCAGTTATCTTAAATTGGTTCTTTTTTTTTCGCTTTGCTTTGATTTTTTGAGATTAAACATTCGTCTCGACAAGAAAAATTGAAAAATAGATAAAAATATCAACCAAGAATTTTTTAAAAATTAAAAAAGACAAGCAAAAGAATAGTAAAATTGTTTTTTTCGATTTTTTTTGGCTTTCAATGAATTTCTTTTGCAGGTGGTCATAGTTTTCTTTTTCTTTTTGACTCTCCTTATTGAGACGAAAACTTAATCTAAGAATTTAACACCAATCTAAAAATAACACAAAAAGGACGACCAAAAATTTCTTCCAAAATATTAGGTTGTAAACCCTAGCTTCAAGAACACTTTCCTCGACTATTTTCATTTTAAACCACAGCGAAACTCAAGTTCCAAAATAAATGCACATTAAAACCCTAATATATATGGAGTAACTAGTCAATGCTTTCGAAGTATCACATGACATTTTCACATGGTACTCGTAATAATTCACGGATCGATAAATTTTTTAGCCGAGACACCAACACACGCTTGTTGCCAGACAACAAAAAAGATACACGCGTTCATTGATTTGTTGGAAGATACGAAATAACTCGCATAATGTGTAGTGTGACTCCGAAAGTACTTAATAATTAGTCAGGCCTAGCTTAATGGCATGCAACACTTACGTACCATCCCAATTGAAAATCAACGGCTCTTAGAGCAGCCATTCGGCCGGCCTCATTTTTTGAAAATGGCACAAACCACTTGCACGAGAGTGTAACCCCAATTTGGCCCTTTTGAGAAGTCTGCACATAAAGATTTTTACGGTCAAACACAAAACAAAAAGTCCATCTACGCAGATTTAAACACATATTCTCGTTCGATACACGTAAAGTTCACATTATTTTAAATAGTTTCACGAACATCAAACAGTTTCGGATACGTCTTTGTTTGGATCTTTGTTTTAAATCTGTCTATGTAAACTTATTCGACACAAAATTCATAATTAAATCAGTCAATAATAAAATGATGCATCTATATATGCCTTATTAATCTATGTCTCAAATTACATAATATCGATTCTTCTTTGATTTTATTGAGGTAGATGAGAATACAAACCTTATATTTCTCTCCGTACAATTTAACAGCTGCTGCTGAAGAAAGAATCAGGTTGTGAGCAACTATATATGGCTCGGTTGCAGAGTTTCCAAATGTGCAATTTCCGATATAACTAGAGCATCGACTAGGTGCATAGACACCAGTGCCATATCCATAATAAGTAAACTCGTATGGCTCATTTATCGTGAACCAGTGCTTCACACGGTCACCAAATGTAGCGAAGCATAAATCGACGTAGGCTAGATAATCTTCCCTGTTCATCACAAAGTATGGTCATAATGTAATCATACTTTCTAAGCATTTTTATTAAAATGAAATGCACTTACACAATTTTTGGGCTTAGGAATCCACCATATTCATAATCTAGAGCTTGTGGAAGATCCCAGTGAAAAAGCGTCACGTACGGTTTTAAACCTTTAAGTAGAGTGGCCAAAATAGTGAAAATTCAAAAGTCTCATTTATACTGCAATAAGAGAAAGTCTACACACACAATTTTACAATATAGATTCGGACACAGACGTGTTTGAAATTGTTTGATGCCTGTAAGATTTATATTATTTAAAAAAATCACATGTGCATCGAATAATTTTGAATATATTTATGTTCCGACTGCGAATAACCAGAAATAAGGTTGGATGATCACCAATTGCTAAGAGCTCATTGATGAGATTGTTGTAGAATTGGACACCCAGAGAATTTACTCCTCCACTTACTTTCCCATCTACAAAATTAAAAACAAAAGGTTGAAAAAAATCAGTATCGTGTTAATTTACAAACACAAATAAGATGATCAATCTGGTATAAGTATTTTAAAAATACGCTACAAACAAACCGCAAATAAACTGAGCCATTTGTGAGCAATTTCGAAACTCGGTTTGCTCAATTTATAGAGGTTTACACTAAATTCTTATCGATCTGAGTTAAACTCGGTTTGCTCAATTTTTATAGTGTTTATACTAAATTCTTAACAAGTCAAGCTTAAACACTATAAAAATTGACTCAATTTAACTCAGATCGTTTACACCCCTTTTAACAAAATAGTTGAATAAAACTCAGATAATTATTAAACCAATGGAACTATTATTCAATAAATAAGGAACAGTAGAATACTAGATTCGGGAGATGATTACTAGGCAATATTCTGGACCATGAGATGGAAAATCTGAAAGCATCAAAGCCAATATTTTTCACCAGCATTATGTCATCCTGTCAGAACACATTCCTTTCATTTTGATGAAAAGCAGATAATAATTTTACTCTGTATTAATCACAAAGGCACATAACAATCCCAACCTTGTAGCGATGGTAAAATTCATCTGCTACATCCCCTGTACTGTGGTCCGCTATTTTCTCTGCCATAAGACCACAGAAAATACTCGTCAAATTCAAGATTTCCTAATACCCAATGATATGACCAATGTCTCGATGAAAAACGATGAGTGGATATTGATTACTCTGTATTGCAAAAGGATCAAAGCCTCTTAAGACCCCAAGTACCCTATTAAGATTGAGTTTGGTCCACAAATTTTTATCATGGTATCAATGTTAGACCCGTTACGCATTCATTAAGTACTCGAATTCTCTCGTCTAATTTTCTGTCATTCTCACATCTGTAATACACGATTCGCGTGAGGGAGAGTATTAGCGAATCTTACATTGTCTATATTAATCCTCCTTCCTCTCCTCTGTTTATAAGCCTTGGACAACCATTATCTTATAAGTAGGTTTCCAAAATTGAGTTAAATAAGTTTCTAACATAATATCAGAGGTGGATCTGTTACGCACTCGGATTCTTCTCGTCTAACCTTCCGTCATCCTCACATCTATGATACATGCTTCGCATGAGAGAGAGTGTTAGTGAATCTTACATTGCCTATGTAGGTCCCTCTTCCTCTTATTTTACAAGTCGATTTTTAATATTGAATTAGGTCAATGAATTTCTAACACATTCAGTGAGAGAGAGAGACCTGAATCTTTGTGAGTGAAGATGTCCCATATGCTGGGTGCCCTGCCATCTTCAAATGCTGCTCCTTCAACCTAAGGAGAAAACAGGGCAACTACAGTTAGAGAAGCTAGAATAGTATGGTTTACAGAATTTGGTGCTTTTTGGTGGCAGACCTGGTAAGAAGCCGACCCGGCTCCGAACACGAAACCAACTGGAAAACTGGTCCTGTTAAGACTAGAAGCAGCAGCTGAGTGATAACTCAGTTGTTCACCATTTGAGTTACTACCCAAAAAACTGCAACCCACTAGTAATAGGACCCAGAAGTGAATAGGAATTCTTTCTGCCATATCCCACACTTTTGATGATCAATAGAGCAACACACACACCCAGTTGTAGCCAACTGGAAAGAACAAAATGAGGAGAGAGAGAAATTAAATCACCATGATGTTTTGCTTGTCCAGCATCTACCACAGTAGAGACCGTACTCTAAGTATTATTGGTGGTCCAGGATGATTGATGGAACACGAGAGGCTCAAATTTGAGTCACATTAACGACACCTCAAATCCTCAACAACCAATTTTGGATACACTAAAATACATGGAAAAAAAAAAGTACAGAAGATTTGAGCTACTTTTAGTAAGGAAGTGGGGGTGGGTTGCGTGGGTAGTGTGCATCAAACACAGCACCCTGCTGTGGTCTTGAACGGAGTGATGCGAGTGGAATTCCGGACCCCCTCGGCATCAAGAAAAGTACGTTTTAATCGTATCTTTATCAATGTCCATTATTTTTTATATACTTATTCTTTGAATCTGGAGATAAGCACTATTTTTACATTTTTACAGCACAATGGGACATGCGGTGGCTCGGAGATCGGTGGTTGGTGGGCATGTGAATTGCTTGGTGGTAAGTGAGAAACTGACCACTCCTTATACAGAGAGAGAGAGAGAGAGAGTCATTTTCACTCAGTTCAGGTACTTGTGGAAGCTAACATTCCAACGTATGTCAGGTTCAGAATAATGCTACAGGCACATCTTCAAATCATAACTCCAACTACACTCCCCAATCACCCATTCTCCCTCACACGCCTAACCTCCCCCCATTCCCCTTCACCCCCCAAACCCTCTATCTCTATCTCTCTCAAATATTTGTTTTCTTAATCCTTAATTCTTATTTTTTAGTTTTTTTATTTATTAATTTTTTTGTATTTATTAGTTTGGCATTAATGTTTTTATAAATTATTAGTTCGTTTTGACGAAAAAAATCAACCAAGTAAATTTGTTTTACTAGAAATAAAAAATAAGCCTAAACGTGATCTGTTTTGATTTTTTTTTTATGAAGTTTTTTTTAGTTTTTTAATATAATTTTTTATTTTTTTAAAACGTCTCATAGAGAAGAATTAATAATTAATAGAAAATTAATAAGGCGGACAAAAAATAAATCTAATTAGACAAAAAATAACATATCATGTGTTATATTCATGTTTTTTATTTGTAAAAAGACTTATTTCATGTTATATTCATATTTTTTATTTGTAAAAAGACTTATTTCTTATATGTATGTGTGATTCTCCAAATTTAATTAATTTATCTGATTAGTTTTACCTAATCAGATTTATTTTTGTCTAATCAAACTATACTGCATGTTACAAAAAATTAAGTACCTTATTTTTTGTATGACTTAATAATATTTTATTAATTATTGGTTTTTCTCGACTAGATATTTTAGAAAAATTGAGATATTTTAGAAAAATTAAAAAGTATATTTAAAAATTAAAAAATAAGTCAAAACAGATCATGTTTAAATTTATTCTTTTTTTCTAATAAAAAATTAGGTTTAAACAAAAAGTTCTACTTTTTAATTTTTTTATTAAGACGAACTAATCATTTATAAAAAAATAATAATAAATAAATAAACTAAAAAATAAAAACAAGAATCTAAAAAAACCAATATGAGGGGAAAAGGAGGTTACGTGTGAGAGAGAGAGAGGATGACTTAAGGGGTGGTTTTGGGAGTGTGCCTGTAGCATGGTTGTCAAGTTCATTTTTATACATACAGGTCTTTGCAGAAGGTGAGATTTTTCCTTTGATTCGTTGATTTTCCATTTTAGGATTCTTTTAGGGAAATGGGTCCTACGCATTAATTACCGATTTCTGTTTTTTATGAACAAATCTACTTATTTATGAAAAATGGAGAGATTTCCTTCCAATATTTTTTATTTAGAAATGGATAAACTTCACCGACAACTGCACTGACATTCCCTCATAGTTAATTTACTTAGATTTTTTATATTTGAATTTAGTAAATTTAACATATTTAAATTCTCAAATCTACCACAAGTATAACTGACCGAAACAGAAAATAATTATAAAAATAGCAAAACGAATAGTTGTTGATAAGTTCACATATGCTTATCGTTCTCTTGCTTCGCTTGCATCGTAATGGTAGAAAAAAGAAAGTCGATTTATTAAGAAATATTTTCTTTATCTATTATACAAATTACAACGGTGTGGACCCACACAGTTTTGATCCAACGATCAACATCGATTAAATCCAACGGCTCAAATAAAAATATATTTTTATAAGAACGGTCAAGATATGAATTTAATCCAATGACTGAGATTAATTTTTAGAGGTGAATAGGCGTGGTGTTTGCTGTCTATTGTTAGGATTTTCTGTTGTCCACCTTCGAGGGTGTGACGTCCACTGTCATAAAATTGAAACCCACACCCTTTTTTTTTCAAATTTGAAACCCACCTTAAGCTTTTGCTGCTTCTCTCCTGTACATCACCGCCTGCAAATATACAAATGAAAAGAGTCTGTCATTGAGGTCCGCTCTTTGGGTTTCAATCAGGCATTGAGCTTCGTTCCGCTCCGTTTTGGTCGCTTCGCTTTCCTCGCTCCGCTCTGTTCCACTACGCTCGGCTTCTGGTCCACTCATATGAGCCATAAGTTCCAACAGTATATATATCTATATATGCACTGTTTATAGTATAATCTGTATATATGAACTATCTATAGTATAATCCGTATTATAAAACTGTCTATAATTTGTATATATATCTATATATGTGGTATGTACTGAATATGTAGTATATTACTATATTACTGTTGTATATTACTATATTATATGCACTGGATATTACTATATTATTGATATATATCTATATATGCACTGGATGTGTAGTATATTGCCATATTATTGATGTATGTACTATATATTATTGATATATATTGTATATACTTTCAGCACTGTATATATACTATATTGTATATCTATAGATATTGTATATGCTATATAATATATACTTTCAGCAGTGCATTGTTATATTACTTATTGTACATGTTATATTTGTTTTTTTTTTCTTTACTAGGTGCACCTCACTTCAATAAAGCTCGCGCCTCTCCTTGTGCCTCGCGCTTAGGCTCCAAGAGACCTTTGCGACTTGGTGCACCTCTCGCCTTTAATAACTATAGATGACACTTATAATCTGTCATCTTATACTTTTTAGTGACACTTATAAAATGTTATCTGTATATATATCAATGACAGTTTTGCAAAACTGTCATCTTTCATATTTAATAGTAGTTTTTAACTGTCATCTTTAATAATTATTGTAGTAGTGCTGTAATTAGGACTTCTTAGAGCATTGGTCTTCTAATTTATGATTCTTTCATGCTGCCATTTCACCTCTTGTATGATTAGTCTCTAAGGGCTGCGCTCTATATTTTTTTTCTTTTTTGACACCTTATTGCCTATTCAAATATGTTGCGCTGCAGGTTTTATTTTCCTTTCCTTTTTAGTTGGGGTAGGGGTTGCCTTTTTATTTCGGGGATGTATTTTATAGAACTCAGAGTATTTTAGAAGTACCCAATTGCAGATTTTTTGTATAAGTACTTTTTAGATAACTGATTAAGGATTATTCATAGAAAATAATGGTACCCCCTTTTTTTTTTTTGGTAGAAGTACTGATCTTTGCTTTTTTAAATACTGGTGAAAGTATAAATTCTGAAAGATGGATGTATTCCAAGTCATGTTTAAGTACTAGTACTTCTTTGTTAGAGGAAATTACTGATCCTTTGCTATAAATACTGGAGGAAGTACTAATTTTGGAAGATGGATGTATTGCAGGTAATGTCGCGGTTGGTCAAATAACGGTGGAAGTACAAATAATGGTACCCATGTTGATGTAAAGACTGGTGAAGATATTAGTTTTGGAAGGTAGATGTTTTTCAATACAGATTGTCTTTCTCATGAACAAAGCACATGAAATTGGGTTCTTTTGGAGCTGCAGATGCACTTATGCTCATCAATTTTTAGTTTTATACACTTGTTGATTACCATGAGGACCAAACTTGGGGATATCATGGCTAAGAATTTAGATGCAAAACCGTCTCTCTTTTTGTGTGGTAGAACTAAATAAATAAATAACAAAGCTAATTCAATTCTTTAGATCACATCATCTCTTCTTTCAGAATGTGAGAGGGCCATTAAATTTGGAGGCATATGTAATATCAGTTTTCTGGGATTATGCTTGAGGTGCTGACATAATTCAATCCACACAAATAGATAGAAATTACGCATTGATAGGATCCTTTTTTTTACAAGACTTTTGCTATCGAGTTTATTTGGACAGCTTAGACAGAGAAAAGGAAACAATAAAGAGTATAATGATAGGAACACAGATCATTCGGACATAGATGTGTTCGAAACTATTAGATGCACGTAGGGCTTTCGATAATTTAAAGATCTCACGTGCATCTAACGATTTCGAATACATCTGTATCTGAATATGTCTAAATAATCTGTATTCCAAGACTTTTCTAACAACAAAAGCAGGTGTAAGGAATTTTCCCTGTGCTGAAAACATATAAAACGTGGTGGTTTTTGTACATCTTCAAATGGTTTGAGAAAAAGGACTCTCCTTTGAAGCCAAATATGTCCTTTTCCAAAGACTTTTCCTACTCTGCTTCCGTGTAAATAATGCACCTGTGTATGTGGAAGAATAACTAATTGGAAGCCAAATTCAAACCTTCTATAAGCCATCACCCGTCAAAACATTCCACCTTTATTTACTGTTATTCCTTAGACCACAAATAGTAATATTGAAGTTGGTTGGATTCTAAGTCCGACACTACTTGGGTCAAACTAGCCCAACCGGGTTAGGACGGATCTGAACCCGGACGAATTAGGCCCAATTGGGTTGGACTAACTTAATTCCAAAGTAAGTCTAATCGTCAAAGATGCAAAAGGATAGTAGAAGAGACTTCGCCAATTAAAGAGATCATCCAAATCAAGGAGGCTATAATGATAAGCATTATGAAGAGTCATGATAAGGGTGATGCTCCAGATATATAGTGATTACTGCACACAGTAGGGTGTGTTGCACGTTAAAATAATGTTGTTTTGATGCGTAAAAAATTACCCGAACATTGTTTAAATTTTTGGACAATTTTTTAAGCGCCAAAACGATGTTGTTTCAATGCACAATGGTAAAGTAAAAAAAATCTATACAGAAAATGTTTCACTTTCGACTAAAGGTACAGGTAATCTCATATATAAAACTCTAGTTTCAGTTTTCTTCTCCTTTCTATCTCTGACTTAAGCACCCTAATCAGCGTAATTTTCGTAGGGTTGCTTTCTTAAGGTGAAAACCTACCCCACCACAAATACTAATGAAACCAAGTCGTCAAGATAATGAAGGCAAAATTGAACACTGCCACTTCTGACTTTTTTTTCCACCTTACTACGTGGAGCATTTACACAGAAAAAGTTGTCCAATTTTCTTTACGGTAAATTCTCGATAAAGCGACATGGACCAACAAGTCTTAAGATTACTGAAACATCAAACTAGACACCTGTGAATGTTGCTACCAAATCAATGAAAATAGACACGATGGTACTACAGATTGGACTTTCTCCCTTCTCCTTCTGCCTAGTTTCCACATCTAAACAAATTGGACCATTGAACAAATCAACCCATATAAAAAAAAACAATATTCTCCTTCCATTTTTAAACTCCTGCAGGTACACACCATTGCAGCAATCCAATTAGAACAGCAATGGCCATCTGCAACCTCCAATATCTCTGTCTCTTGCTTATTTCCATATCAACAATATTAGCAAATGCCCAAACTGATCATAGGATTGCTTTAGGATCGTCCCTCTTTGCTTCTGATAACTCTTCCCCATGGAAATCTCCATCCGGTGACTTTGCCTTTGGATTCCGCCTACTTAAAAACCAAAATCTCTTCTTACTAGCCATTTGGTTCGACAAGATACCCGACAAAACCATAGTTTGGTATGCAAATGGAGATAAGCCTGCACCAAAAGGATCAAAACTTGAGCTCACCAATGATGGCCAGTTCACATTAACCAGCCCACAAGGCCAAGTCATCTGGAAACCTGAGTCTGTCGGAAATGGAGTTTCGTACGCTTCTATGCTCGACACGGGCAACTTCATTCTTGCGAATGGACAGTCTCTTTATCTATGGGAAAGCTTCAAAGATCCGTCCGACACCATCTTGCCAGGTCAAGCATTGGAAGCGGGTAAGGACAGCGAAATGTCTTGCCAAAAGATTATATATTTTTAGATACAAAAATGCTACAAACACATCATTTTTGCACATCACTTTTACACATCACTTAAAACTACGTCGTTTT
>JABCMJ010030404.1:0-10975 GCA_014822125.1 Arbutus unedo | reverse complement strand
AAAAGATGTATCTTAACTAAATTCTAAATGTGAATATTTTGATTTCAATGTAACTCTTGAAGTGACCGTATAAACCGGTAACACTCATTTTGGGGTTTTTGGTATCGATTGTGAGAATTTCGGTTATAATATGGAATTTTATTTATGTTAAATTTGTGGGCGTGACAATGGAGGTTTCACTTGAGGGAAGAGGAGTGGGGATCAACAGAAGAGTTGACATTGGAGAGAGGGGATTTACTCTTAGGATTTGGTGAGCTTTCTGGGGATTTTCATAGGTCTGCTTAGATTACATGTGTATATGTATATATATGTACCCCAATGAAAAACGTGTATGTGTTCTCACTGGCCGAGCATGAAAGAGGTGGTGGGTGGCATTATTACACGTCCATATACATGTATTATACTCATATTATACGTGCATCTGTCGTACATGTACGGTATATATGTATTACTATTTTGTTATTTTGTTATTTTTATTTATTTTAATTTTTTAATTAATTAATTTTAATTTTTTAATTTTTTAATTTTTTTAATTAATTTATTTTTTAACATTTATTTTTTTAATTCTTTTTTAAAGTAAAAAAAAACTGTTTTATTTATATTCACAAATTCGGGTCTTTACAATCTATCCCCGTTAATAAATTTCGTCTCCAAAATTACATTGTGTGGTGCTCTAGGAGTTGCAGGTAATTGGCTCAGATGGTGTTTTCTCTCTCCAGTGTTGACTCTTCAATGTTGCGATGGTGCCATAAGACGCGGACAAATCTGATAGTCTTTCCTCGCAGGATCTTCTCCCCATGATCAAGGATCTGCACTGGTTGCTCTTCATAAGTCATGTATGTGTCAATGGTGACATCTTTCCAATCTAGGAAGTGATTTAAATAAGCTAGATACTTCCGAAGCATAGATACGTGGAAAACGTTATCGATACGATCAAGCTAAGGTGGCAGTGCTAGTCGGTAAGCGGTCTCTCCAACGCGTTGTAGAATTTCGAATGGTCCGACGAATCTTGGACATAGCTTTCCTTTCTTACCGAATCGAATGATTCCTCTTCTTGGTGAAATTTTCAAAAACACATGATCCCTGACATTAAAAGTGAACGGTCTAGTCCTCTTGTTGGCATAGCTCTTCTGACGGCTCTACGCGATTAGGAGTCGTTGTCGGATAATCTTGACCTTTTTAGTTGTTTCTTGGACAATTTCAGGTCCCAACAATTTCATCTCTCCTACTTCTGTCCAGCAGACTGACGATTGACACGGTCATCCATATAGTGCTTTGTAAGGTGCCATACGAATACTCGTTTGGTAACTATTGTTGTAAGTGAATTCAACAAGTGGCAAGTGTCTTTCTCATCCTCCTTGAAAATCAAGTACGCATGCTCGAAGCATATCCTCAAGTGTCTGAATTCTCCTCTCAGATTGTCCGTCGGTCTGAGGATGAAAGGCGGTGCTAAGGCAAAGCTCAGTTCTCATAGTTCTCTGTAGGCTCTTCCAAAATGTCACGCCCTCAGTTTTAAATAAAATAGAATAATACGAAATATTAATAAAATATCACAAACCTCACAAGTAAACCCAAAACATTCATTCATAATAGATCGATCAGTTCAAAGTTTGAAAAGAGTACACAACAAGGGCAATATCTAACCCAATATACATCAAGTTCATAGTAAAAGTTTAAACATTTCCCTTTAGGATCAAAAGAATAGACAATAGAAGTTACAACACATCTTTCCAAAAATAATATTTTATAAAGATACAAAACAAATTCTTCGTATGAGCTTTCAAAAATGAATGCATCAATTATCGCAAATCAAGCAATTCATGCTAGTGCTTTGGAACATTACCTGAAAAGAAGGAAGGGTTGAGCTACAATACTCAGTAGAAAAATCTATACAATATCGAAGAATATGAACAATGTGGCATAAGACATGAGTATCAAGGACAAAGAGGAAATTCCATAACTAAAACATATACATATTCAAGAATAATATATTCATCAATTAAACAAATCCAACTCGTTATCTAAGTAAGCCATCATTCCAATCTAGCACTCGTAATCTCATGTCGTGTGGAAATATCATGTTCAATCGTACCTCCTAGCACACTCCTGAAGGACACTAGTAATATCATGTCATCTCCTAGCCCACTCCCGAATGATGCTAGTAAAGTGAGATCATCTCCTAGCACACTCCAGAAGGAAGCTAGTAACATAGGATTATCTCCTAGCACATTCCCGAAGGAAGCTAGTAATGTGGTGTCACCCCCCTAGCACACTCCCAAAGGAAGCTAGTGACGTTCGCGTATTGGTCATGTGTCAACGCTCATTAACTATTTAGATTCAATATGCATCCATTTTATTATTCCAATTTTCATTTGATCCTATAATCATGATGTAAGACCAAGAATTAAAGTGTAAAATAAAGTTTATCAAGCATCCCAGGTCATCCGGATGGGCATGAACAAGCCATCTGGATGGGGCAGAATTCCCAGAAGCAAAGGCAAAAGCCAAGTCATCCAGATGGGTCAAAATAGGTCATTCAGATGAGATACAAAATCTCAGCATAGAATCAAATACAGAGAACTAGGTCATCTGGATGGGTCAATGAAGACCATCCGGATAAGATGTAAAATTTTAGAATAACAAGAGATACAGCGGGTAGACTTATCTGAATGGGCATAAATAGGCCATTCGGTTGGTCGGGGATGAACAGTAGTACAAAGGACATCTACAGATTTGGAATTCGAAATGCAACTTTTCAAAGGATGATCAATGCATGAAATGTGGTTCAAAACAAGTCATAAACACTCAATGAAGAGGAGGAATCCATACCTCAAGCTTCAAAGTGCAAGATCCAAGCTCTAATAGCAAGCCCTAGATCCAAATGTTGAAAACTCTTGAAACGAAGCTTCCCCAAGCAAACACACGTAAAATAGCTTCAAAGATCAATGGGTTACGAATGGTTCTTCAAAGAATTGAAGCTTGGAGTAAGAAATTTTGGTTGAGAGTTTGAGAGAGAGAGCATACGGTAGAGAGAGAAAGTGTGTTATATGTTATGGGTTTTGATTTTGGGAACAGCTGATATAAACACAATTTTACTCCATATATTACACTTACCCCCTATACATTGAAAACGTGCTAACTTCAAATCCCATGACTATCCTTCCATTACACAATAGTTCTAAATTACATAATTATGCATAAATACGATGCTCAATCATTTTGCGAACATTAATGTTAAAACAAAAAAAATTTCGGGTCTCTACACAAAAAGTAGACGTGAAATGCGTGTCTCAATCTGATATGATAGTCACAGGTACATCGTGAAGTCTGACATTCTCCTTAATGTACAGACGGCTGTAAGAGTCCACTGTGTCTGACACTTGGATAGGCAAAAAGTGCGACGACTTGGTCAAACGATCTACAATGATCCAAATGGCGTCATGCTGCTGATGTGATCTTGGCAACCCAATTACGAAGTCCATAGCGATGTGTTCCCATTTCCAACCTAGTACTGGTAGAGGTTGTAAAGTACCTCCGAGTTTTTGGTGTTCAGCCTTGACTTGTTGACATGTAAGGCAAGTAGCTACATACTTGGCCACGTCTCTCTTTATTCCGCTCCACCAGTAACTCCTCCTTAAGTCTTGGTACATCTTATTGCCTCCGGGGTGAACGGCAAAATTCGATCGATGAAATTCTCTCAAAACTGACTCCCGTAGTGTCCCAAAATTCGGTACGAATATCCATCCCAAATACCTCAAACCCTTGTCAGCACCAACGGTCCATCCCGCTACAGCTTCCCCTAAAGATAACCATCGCTTGATGAGATCTAACTCTGGATCGAGTGTCTGAACTTTTAGAATCTCAGCATGAAGTCCAGGTGTAGCTGTCAAAGCATACAAGCATGCTCCTCCTGTGATCTCATTGTGTTGGAGACTAAATTCTTGAATTTGCCCAAGCATCTTCCATTCTCGAACTGCCAAACTGGCCACGTATCCTCGAGACTTGCGGCTCAGCACGTCTGCTACAACATTGGCTCTCCCTAGATGGTAGGCAAGTGAAAAGTCATAGTCCTCTAGATATTCCATTCAACGTCTCTATCTCATATTCAAATCCTTCTGTATGAATATATACTTGAGACTTTTATGATCCGAGAATACTTCAAACTTCTCGCCATACAGATAGTGTCGCCAAGACGTTAGCGCATGCACCATGGCGACTAGTTCCAAGTCATGCGTCGAATAATTCTTCTCATGGGGCTTCAGTCGTCATGAACCATATGCTATACCTTACCATTCTGCATCAGCACACATCCCAATCCATCTTTGGATGCGTCATAGTAAATGACATATCCCACATCACGTTCTAGAATGGCGAGTATTGGTGTGTTGGTCAACTTGTCCTTTAGCTGAAAAGACTTCTCACAAGATTCGTCCCATTCAAATTTGATTCCCTTCCGAGTCAATCATGTCATCGATTTAGCCAATTTTGAAAAATTCAGAATGAACCATCTATAATATCTTGCGAGTCTTGAGAAACTCCGAATCTCAAACATCGTAGTTGGCCTCTTCCAATCTCTGATAGCCTCAATCTTTCCATCATCCATATATATTCCTTTCTCTGACACCATGTGTCCTAAAAACTTCACTTCTCTCATGCAAAACTCGCACTTGTTGCCTTTGGCATAGAACTAGTTGTCTCATAGAACCTGAAGTACAATCCTCAAATGTTGCTCATGAGCTTCCTCTGATGCTGAGTAGATCAAAATATCATCGATTAACACTACAACAAACTGGTCTAAATATGGTGTGAAAATCTTATTCATCAGACACATGAAGACTACTGGTGCGTTGATCAGACCAAAAGGCATTACTACAAACTCGTAGTGACCTTAACGAGTTCGGAATGTCGTCTTAGCTATATCTAATTCTCTAACTCGCAACTGATGATATCCTGATCTCAAATCAATCGTGGCGAACCAGGTAGCTCCTCTGAGTTGGTCGAACAAATCGTCAATCCTCGGAAGTGGATACCGGTTCTTGACTATCACTCGGTTGAGTTGATGGTAGTCAATACATAATCTGAGGGTCCCTTCCTTCTTCTTAACAAACAATGCCGGTTCTCCTCAAGTTCAAGTACTTGGTCGGATGAATTTCATGTCCAAAAGTTCTTGCAATTGCGTCTTCAATTCTCGAACCTCGGCTGGTGCCATTCTATAAGGAGTTATGGAAATTGGTGTAGTCCCCAGTATAAAGCTCGATGGTGAAATCAAGCTCTCTCGATGGTGGCAATCCTGGCAATTCCTCAGGAAATATGTCAGCATACTCGCATATGACACGTGGAAGTCTCAACTTCGCGCAGTCATCCTTGTTCAGCGTTAAGCTTGCTAGCCACCTTATTCGACCGTCATGCCATCTTGATCATGCCTTCAACAACGATGAAGGTTCCTACCTATCCCCCTTAAATTTGGAACAAGTTCCATCCAAGGAGTAGGCAGTTACTGTCTTCTGATGACAATCGATTATTGCTTGGTGGGCGGATAACCAATCCATGACCAAGATAACATCAAAGTCGGTCATCTCTATGACTCGTAAGTCATACGTTAGATGTAGTCCTGAGACCTCTATATCACAGTTCTTGCATACTAGTTCAATTGAGGCTACAACTCTTAAGGGTGATGTAACACTCATAGAGAGCCCTAATGGTTCCAGCAATAGTTCCAAAGTACTAACACATTCGGCAGATATAAACGAGTGCGAAGCGGTCAGGTCAAATAAAGCTTTAAAGAAAGAGTTGAATAATACTAGGTTACCTTGTATGGCCGAAGGATCATACACTTCTTCTCCAACTTCTCCTTCTTCTCCATTTAGAGTAAAGATTCTAACTCCTTATGTAGGTTTGGGCCCAATTGGTCCTTCGTCCTTGTTAGCTGGATTATTCTGACTTGGCCTTTGTGCATTCCAGTTGTTAGGATGGGGTTACCAATTCTCTTGTTGCTGCCCGGTTGGTGCTCTTCCAATCCTCTGCTGATTTGCCCCAGTGACAGCTTGCGGGCACTGACTCTTGTAATGGCCTTCTTTTCCACATCCAAAACATATGAATGAATTGTTCCTCACCTGATGGTTGGGCATGGTATAGGTAGTATTCCATTGTTGGTTTTGTTGTGTTGGTGGTCGTTTAAGTTTGTTGCTATGACTGTATGGCCTGGCTTGGTTGCTAGGACGTTGAGTGCGGATAGGTTCTCCCTGATGTTGTTGTTGTTGCCTACTCCTACTTTGATCCTAAATTCTCCTTAGTCTGAAGCCTCATGTTCCATTAGCAGTGCTCCTTCCACAACTTCACTGTAGGTTAATGCCCTCTGAGACATAACATATTTGCAGATTTGGGGATTAAGTCCACATTCAAATTTTTTGGCCCTAGAGGTGTTTGTTGGGACATATTCAGGAGCTTGTCTTGATAACTCCTCAAACCTAGTAGCATACTGAGTCATTGTCCTATTCCCTTGCCTTAGATTCATGAATTCTAAAATCAAGGCCTATTTCATAGGGGTAGGAAAGTATTTTGCCAAGAAGAGTGTCTTGAATACTTCCCAGGTCATAATCTGCACATCGTGAGTGGTTTTGGCTACATCCCACCAATAGTCTGCCCCACCCTGCATCTGATATGTAGCAAGGGCTATTCTGTCTCCGTGTTCTTGTATCTGCATGATGTCCAAGAGCTTTCCAATTTGCTTGAGCCAAACTTCTGCAGCTCCTGGGATGGGGTCTCCTGAGAAAACGGGTGTTTGCCTTATGCGGAACTCGTTGAGTAGAATGCTCCTATTGGGTTGTCCAATATGCTGTTGTTGAATTGGTGATGGTGGTATAGGTCGAGTTGCATTGATAAAAGTGCATAACAATTGGTTGAATTCAGCGATTCCTGGTGTAGCATCGTGCTGAGGTGGTGGCGGAGGGTCTTGGGTATGATGACTAGGTCCAGGGTTTTTGTTAGGGTTCGCATCATAATCTGTTTCTACCATTATCTACAATGAATAAAAATTCAAATACCAAAATCAACATAAAGTACATGTTCGTGCAAAATGAGATGTTCCATTACATCTGATAATTTAGTGCATCATAGTTTGCATGCATATATCACAAGTCAAAATGTGCATGCAATAAGTCAACCTATTTGCTATAGTGCTTAAAAGTACATTGTTCTCTCTCAGCCCAGCAAAATTACACTCCATACACTACCCATTCCTACGACAATGTCCGAACTATGGCAAGAAAAGGTTGGGAAACTCCCGACAAAGATGATATTCTCGCACTAAGGTTGCCTCCTAACATCCATAGCAAAGCCAGAAAGTCCCGTAGACCCATGAGTTAGGTCCGAGGGGTTCATCTGTTGTCGGTCCTCCACTCGAAACGGCCATTCCACGTAAGTAATTAGATCGAAGAAGTCCACCTCGCCAAAAGGATCCACAATTCGAGATTCATCGTAAGGTCTCTCTAGTTGCACACACTCGCAAGGCACACAATTGCCAACATGTAACTTGAATCCGAGAGGCACGTTAAGCCAATATTTCTCTTCTTCTATTCGGTTGAGGATCATAACGGGGCCCATGAAATATGGTTCACTTCAAACTTTCCACTCACATCTAAAAAGTGGAGCAATTTTAACATAGACCATGGTACCCAGTTCATAACCGTGCATATCACCCCACCTGCTCTAGCCATAAACGTCCATGAGCATAGGTTGTCTCTTCAGTGTTGGAAGATCCTCCACGTCACTGATCGGCTCCTCATCTTCCACATCCTCATCCACCCACAGTGCTGCCTCATCCTCTTCAACCTCTGGAATCTCCTCGTCGTCATTCTCCCAATCCATCATAGGTATTTGTGCCAATGGTACGGGTTCTAAGATCTCATAGTCCTCTTCCTGTTCAAGTGTAGCTAGTGCAAGTGCCCCAAGAAAACCGTGCATCAATTGGTGGCACAAGGGTGACATGGTAGTCTTCTTCATCCTTAGAAAAATCCATTCCCGCCAATGGTACATCGTCGTAGTCGTCATCTCCCGGAAACGGAGGCTCATCAGGGTCCTCATGCTCGCTACTAATATCACTTTTGCTATCATCAGTACTATCACTGTCATCGGTGATGTCACTGTCATCTACGTAGTCCACCAGTCTCAGTTGTTCGGATATGGGATCATCCACGTGCTCACTCTCAGAAACATCCTCGGCCAAAAATCGTCACTCAGAATCTGAATCCATCTGAAAAATAAAATATTTATATTTTAAACTTAGATATACAATACCGTTATATAAAATGCAGACACATATAATTATCCAAGCCATAACACTCAGATGTGATCTACCTAATTTTATCCAAGGTCTCGAGGTAGAGAAAAACCTAGGGCTCTGATAACACTCTGTAACGCCCCAATTTCTCAAAAGTGTTAAAATAAAATAAAATAAAATAATAAAAGAACTAAAAAATAACATTACCAATATTGATACATGGATACTAGTAGTTGAGCAATAGTTTAGCTGGTACAAAATTTAAAGTACGGAGTAGAATTTCGCGATACAACAAAAGAACTCTACAATGGATAAAATCAGAGCTATTCTAAGAAAAATCGACTAAGTTAGCCAAGGATCTATAACGTCCTCATCCTAGTAAGAATCTTCTGGTGGCTCGATCTCTTGATCAAATTTTTCTACCTCAGTACCTAGCATGAAACGCTAGGGGCGTGAGAGGAAAAATACACACCAATGAGCTGGGGAAGTCTAATAAGTTATCTTACCCTTAAATTTCCCTTTGAATATATACAGACTTAAATAAATTTACGATGGATGACAACATGATAAGTCATGAACAATATAAGAAAGCGATAGCACATGAGTACAAGATTTTAAATCGATATTGAGTCGTACATCATTTTTTTTTCTTGTTTTACAATCATCACCTTAAGATCTTAATATTCGTACCCAAGAGTCATCCCTTGACCCCCAAGCACGAATTTCTATGTTTCATCATTCGTCCCAGGCGTCATCCCTCGACCCCAAGTAGAAGATGTTTGCCCAAGTCCATAGCTTACATAGACTTTACAATCATTAATTTTCAACCGTAATCTCATTGACAATTCCTTCAGTTTTCACAAGCGGATATCTACGAGATATCCTCAGTACTAACTATCTACTTCTATTTTCTTTTTAGTGATTCCTCAATGTGTCAAAGAAATATAATCTATCATCATGTTCAACCATCTTTGCATGGAATAATAGTAATAACAATAATAACATGATAATGAAAATACGATAATCGAAATGGCAGGTAAATGAGCACCATATATATAATTAAAACATACGTTCTTATTTACAGCTAAGATTTGATTTGCTCAGGCTAGGGCTGGTCTGCTCATCTCACTGGTCTGGTCTATTCATCCCACTAGTCTGGTCTGGTCATGTCACTCGTGTGGTCTGCTCATCGCATTGGTCTGGTCTGCTCATCTCACTAGTCTGGTCTAGTCTGGTCCTCTCATCCAACTGGTATGGTCTGCTCATCTCATTAGTCTAATCTCTTCTACTCACTGATCTTCTTACCTACTGGTCATCTCTGTTCACTAGTCTCCTCTACTCAGTCTGGTCATTTTCTCACTGGCCTCTCCTATTCAGCTGGGTCGTCTTACTCATTGGTCTCCTCTACTCATCCTAATCATCTTACTCACTGATCCCCTCTACTTTGTTTGAACATCTTACTCCCTGGTCAACTCTACTCATTGGTCTGGTCTTCTCTGTTCATCCTATCTCCTCTTCTCAGCCTGGACATCTTACTCACTTGTCTCCTCTACTCACTCACTGACCTCCTCTACTCAGTCTGGTTATCCCACTCACTGGTCATCTTACTTACTGGTCTCCTCTAGTCATCTGGTCTCCTCTACTCAGCCTAGTCATCCTACTCACTGGTCATCTTAGCGTAGTCATACTCAGCACAGTTCGTCTTCAACCTTTGGCCAACCTTCATAACTTGTTGAAGGGGACTTTGGGGTTGATCTTAGGGCATTCAATTGGATAAATAAGAGAAAGAAACTTACATTGTAACTTGATTTGATGGTTGAGGAGGAAATTGTAACAAGTGGGTTTCTCTCTGTCTCTTTCTCTAGAATTTTTCTCTTCTCTTCTTATTGTTTTCACTTCTTCTCCATTCCAAAAGTTTTGTCTAGCCAAATGGAATGGATAGAAGTGGTATATATATGTATTTGAGGTCATCATGTTGAGAGGACAAAAGAAAGAACTTGGTGTGCAAGTATGGTTAAGCATCGAAGTTGAGTGTGGGTTTAGAAGTTATCATGGATTTCATTGGTGAGAGATACTTGGTATATATTTATTACTCATTTATTTTTTTATTTCTATTTTTTTATTTATTTATTTTTAATTTTTAATTTTTTTAATTAATTTATTTTTTATTCTCTTTTTAAAAGAAAAAACTATTTTATTTGTATTCACAAATTCTGGTTTTTACAGGCATTCACAACAATCAAGACGCCGATAACATTAATCAACATTTGTTGTTAGGAAATCGAACGAACAATATTCAACCCCACAACGACCCTTACGGATCTTGGGAACAATAAATCACCAAATAAAACAATCAAACGTACGTAATAGAAAAATAAAAAGAAAAGAGCAAGACACAAGATATACGTGAAAAATCTCAACGAGAGAAAAAATCACGGGAGCCACACCAATTCACTATTGAATCGAATCAACAAGTACAAGTCTTCTCACAATCTCTCTGAGATTTGTGTTTTTTCTTGACTCTCTCTTTCTCTCTTGAAAAATTTTATATTCTCTCAATAGATCTCTTAATATCTTAGAAAATTTCCCTAAAGATATATATATAACAAATCATATCTCAAAACATATCTCTTAGGAAACCTCCCAAAAGATATATATAACAAATCCCTAAATATTAGGAAAAGATAGCATCCTAAT
>JABCMJ010030401.1:0-28533 GCA_014822125.1 Arbutus unedo | reverse complement strand
TGCTGTGCACGCGCGTTTTAATGCACAGCAGGCCCCCCGACTCCGCTAAATGGGCACTGAGTAATTACTGTACGTGCAAGGGTAGTACACTGGTGTAAAGGTTTTATGCCATGTATTTTCTTTTTCTTCGCCAAGTTATAATTGAAGGGCTAGGTCAAGATTGTCGTGAATGTATAAACAAGTTTTCTACATGACTCTTAAATTAACTAAGATGCCCGGGCTCGAATCAGACTCATTTGTTACAAGTTTATTTTAGATCTCCTCTATTAATAAGCATGCCCGAGTTCGATTGGGACTTCTATGTGACAAGTTTATTGGAGATCCTCTCTATTAATAACTAAGTGAACATTAAAATAAATTTAGTCGAACTTCAATATTCATGCACTCAGCTCTAAAGTTATTAATCCCGTGCTGTACCGGTCTCGTAATTGTACCAGATCGTCGACGTACTGTCTCCGCCACCATTCCGGCCTATTCTGGCTTGTTCCAACCTGTTCCGGCCGGTACCATCTGTATCGGTCTGTTTTTTTATTTAAAAAATTTAATTAATAATTTTTTTGAGTAATTAGACATAAATTGAGACTAAAACCATTCTCTTTTATGTATGGTGATTTATTTTTAAGTTGTGAGACTTTATTTTATATATACAATGTGATTTTTTATTAAAAATATTATTTGAGACTTGCATATTAATTTTAGCGATAAATTCAAAACAGTATGCCGATGTGTACCGTACCAGACACAAAATCGGTATATTTGTTGGTACGAGATTGATAACTTTGCTCGGCTCAATAAAGTCATACGGTACAAATAAATAAGCTACTCAAGCTTGTTCGCGATTGGTCGAACCAAAATTCACTGAAAATTAATTCGAGTGCTAAACAAAGTAAATTTTGAATGCATTTTAGAAGCTTATTAAGTTTTGAAGCTTATTTTAACAGTTCAACTCGTTTACCCCTATCACTCGGTCAAAACTTATGCTTATGCCTTTTGGAGGTGGTGCTTAGATTGTGTCTTGTTTACTCCATTCTACTGGCTTTCAACGCTCAAATCTTAAAACTGACAAATTCGTGTATACTAATGGTAACGCTTCAAATTTTGAAAACGTTAATGAAAAAAAAATATCCAAATTCTAAATATTTTATTTAATAGAAAAAAAATATAGGTTTACATTTACAAAAATATGAAATATCAAAATAAAATTCTTCAAAAGATATTTCTATAAAAAACTTTACAACGAAATTTCAAAGTTTCTACACCTATATATACTAAGTAAGCCGATGTTCAATAGTGTCTTCCTCGGTATTGGTGCTGTCAAGGACCGAGTATTTTTGATCTGTTCCATCTTTTTCTGTATCTGACATGAAATGTCGGGGGCAAAAAATTTACAACATGAGTTGTGAGGCTTAATCAGTTATCCTACCTTTAATCCCATTTTAAGTACGTATATGATAATATGACAAGACAAAATACGATGTGATATGTACAGTTTATACAAAAATAGTATCACATAAATGCGAAAGCAAAAGTAAGCCATATAAAAGTCTAAGTCGAGAGTGAATCCTCAAGAGTTCTCTATCAAATCAATATTCCAAGTGTTATCAAATCCTCATATATTATACACAAGTCCTTAACTTTTTAAATCACACACCATTGATGATCATGATCACATTCCATATCACGCCAAAGATTTCCGATTATGGTGCTCTTGTCAGATAACAACCCTGACCACAATGCTAATCATATTCCCAACCACTAATGTTCTCGACCCTTGTGTTCTCGTCCATCATGTTCAAAAGTGTTATGATTTTGAACGGGACATAACACTTCACTTCCACAATAACTAGATTTTATCAGAAAATGCACGCTATGGCTAAATAATATAATACGACTCAATACATAATTTGACTAAACATGTGTCATGACTAAATGCATAACTCGGTTTAAGATGCAACTCGGCTAATGACACTTCATGGTTCAAACCATTGCTCGACTAAAGTCATATCGCGAGTAATGACACTCATAAAATATTCTCACGAAGAATATACAATTCACAACAGTTTTAGTTCCACAAGTTCCAACACGATTCCAAAGTTTGGGTATTTGCAGACTACCCTAAGTTTTAAAGTTCAACTAACGTTCTAATCCCAATGTCTTGTTTATCTCGAAACACTAATCTACCATCACGCTTCAAGTATACCCATGTGAATGATTTGTGTAAATTGAACGCATAATAACATGACATGTTAAAATAATGTTCATGCAAGACAATGGTATTTATTGTGTACTAAGAGGGTTGAAGATAAATTCCAATAAAGATTTATGACCGATTAAGGGTATCATGACCGATTAGGGTGAAAAGTGTGACCGGTCAGAGTATGGTTTTACAAGTCATAAAAGAATACAATAAAGGATTGTGGTCGGTGAAGGATATGTTGTGACCAGTCAAAGTGTCATCTTCTTCGATTAGCATGTTGAATTTTCCTCCGTTAAAATTTCGTAAAACTTTCATGGCTCTTCCTAAACATAAAATTGGAATCTCGGGATATTAGAACTTACTTCGAATAGATGAACGGAAGAAAGATTTGGAAGGAACGGCTTGGTTTGGGTGAAATTGGAAATCACAGTGGTTCTTTCTCCTTCAATGTATGTTGTTGTTGCTACTCCTTGCTCTTTCTCTCCTTCAATTGCTACTCTCTCTCTCTCTCTCTCTCTCTCTCTCTCTCTCTCTCTCTAAATATCAATGTTTGTAATTACTAAAAAGTAGAAATGAAGGCTAGCTTCCTTTTATAGGTAAAGGAGTGAAAAGTGATCCAACAGTTAAGAGGAATAAAGGGGAGATGGAAGGCTGAGCAAAGGAAGAGTGGGGTGGGAGCTCTGCCATAGCAGATGTGAGGGAGATGGAGTAAATGGGAGGAGATGGTGGGGGGAAATGTAGAGACCCGAAAAATCTTTCATTTTTAGTATTAATGTTTGGAAAATAATTGGGCATTGTATTTATGCATAATTATATGATTTGGGGCCATTGTGTAATGGAAGGATCGTTATAGGATTTGAAGTTAGTATGTTTGCAATGTAGATGGGGTAAATGTAATATATGGAGTGAGATTTGGTTTATATCAAATGTTGATTTCTCCCCAAACCAAAAACAATGTGTACCTCTCTCTCCTCTTTGTATGCTCTCTCTCAAACTCTCCACCAAGATTTCTTACTCTAAATTTTGATTCTTTTAAGAACCCTTCGTAACTCGTTGATCTTTGAAGTTATTTTGCGTGTATTTGCTTAGAGAAGCTTTGTTTCAAGAGTTTTCTACATTTGAATCTAGGGCTTGCTATTGGAACTTAGATCTTGCACTTTAAAACTTGAGGTAGAAATTTCTAACCTTCTTTAAGTGGTTATGACTTGTTGTGAACCACATTTTATGCCTTGATCATTATTTGAAAAGTTGGATTTCAAACTCCAAAATTGTAGACTTCCTTCGTTCTGCTATTTTTCCCCGACCATCCAGATGGCCCATCTATGCCTGTCCAGACAACCCTGTTTGCTGTATCTCATGTATTCTGAAATATTACATCTCATCCGGATAGCTCATTTATGACTGTCCGAACAGCCCTGTTTGTTGTATCTCTAGTATTCTGAAATTCTGCATCTCATCCGGATGGCCCATCTATGCCCGTCCAGACAACTTGAGAAGTTTGATGAAACTTCTTCTATACTTTAATTCTTGGGCTTTCATCATGATAATACAACCAAATGAACTTGTTGGAACATTAAAATTGATGGATATTGAATCTAGATACTTAATGAATGTTGACACATGACCAATATGCGAACGTTACTAGCTTTCTTCGGGAGGGTGCTAGGGGTAATACAACATTACTAGCTTCCTTCGGGAGTGTGCTAGGGGTAATCTAATATTACTAACTTCCTTCGAGAGTGTGCTAGGAGATGATACACGTTACTAGCTTCCTTCAGGAGTGTGCTAGGAGATGATACACTTTACTAGCGTCCTTCGGGAGTGTGCTAGGAGATGACATGATATTACTAGCGTCCTTCGAGAGTGTGCTAGGGGGAATGAATGAACACACGATTTCGACATAATATGAGATAATGAATGCTAGAATGGGGTGATGACTTACTTAGATAACGAATCGGATTTGTTTAATTGATGAATATGTTATTCTTGAATATCTATATGTTTGAGTTATGGAATGTCTTTTTTCTCCTTGATACTCATGTATTTTGCCACCTCATTCATATTTGTTGATATTGTACATATTTTTGTACTGAACTTTGTAGCTCAACTCTTCTTTCTTTTCAGGTAGTGAACCGGAGTACTAGCATGGATTGCTTGACATGCGTGAAGTGATGCATTTATTTTTGGGAGCTCATATGAAGAATTTACTTTGCATCTTTATAAAACATTATTTTTAAAAAGATGTGTTGTAACTTCTATTATCTATTTATTTTATATCCGAAAGGAGATATGTTTAAAATTCTCTTAGGAGTTTGATGTATATTAGGCCGGGTATTGCCCTTTTGTGTAACCTTTCAAACTTTGAACTTATCAATGGATCATGAATGAATATTTTGGGGTTTATTTATGAGGTCTGTAAGGTTTCTTATTGATATTTTGTATTACTCTATTTTATTTAAAATTGAGAGCGTGATAGGAAACGTGAGGTGATAATGCTACAATGGGATAGATTTGAGTGAATGTGGCGGGAAAAGAGGAGAAAAGGAGGGGGGTGGAGATTTGGTTTGCGATAAAAGGGTTGCAAACACCCAATTTGGATCCCGACAAATCTCCTAAATCAATGTTTGGACGATCTTGATAATAAAAGAGGACACTCTTATCCTTGGACGAAATCTTGAGTCACGATAGACATTGGTAGACTTGACCATGGATGCACTAGCTTAATTTTATAGCAAAATATTTTCGAGCCAACATACGTCTTTTTCTGACATTCGCCATTCCACACCATGTGGCACACGCCACCCGAGTTTTGACATACACCATTTTGTATGACTTATCAAATCACTCTGACTCCGATATGGTTCACCATGCCGCACGACATGTGATTAGGTGTTCCATGAACTGGCGTATTCCTTTTATGTAATGGCGTGCATTAGTCCAACTGCTGTAGAGTCAAATCACACATGCACTTTTTTTTGGACATTTTGGGGGCCTGTATAAGGATCCCAAATGCTTGAGGAAAGGAAGAGCTATTTTTCTATTGCAAAAAGCTTAGCATGAAACATTCCTCTTAAGAAAATATGGAAAAGTAAGAAATTTGTGAGGAAAATCTCTCTCCGAGAATCATTTAGAGCAAAAAGAGGATTTTTAGAAGACATTTCAAAATCGAGTACGAGCATCTAAGTTAAGAAAAAATAAGAGAGGAGGGGTTGGCATTGAATAAGTAATCCGTCCATTTACGTATTTATTTTTAACCTTATTCTCGAATACTTGCGCCAAAATCTATAGAATCAAAACTTCAATCAAGGTACAAAATTGCGTGCTAGCTTGCACTCATTCTTGAGAGAATATCAAGGCACCTGTATAGTAATCCACACTATTCATGAGTTTTTCATTGTGTAGTTTTGAATTTCGATAGGAGTAAACTCTCCAGTCTAATCTCGAGTGATGTGAGTGCTCTAATGTAGACACATACCACTCCCGAAATTGATGCATACGTCTTTTTAGTATTTACCAATCTACTATTTTTACTATTATACTACATGCACTTTCAATACATAAAAATCATAACACGGGCATAGTCTGATTCTTAACTAACATGTACCATTTGGCTAATTCGTACATACTGCCTAAAAATTGAAAAACAACGCCAATTTAATGGTGTTCACCATTTCATATGATCAATAGTAACCTCTCATGTTACATCACTATTATTTTCAAAACTTTATTTTCATGCATGATGCTTTCACATAAAGAAAATAAAAAGCCAACATCTACGTGTTATTGTACTTATTTTCCTTTAACTACTCTCCCTCCCGACATGTGTTATGTGAGGACTCAGAATATGTATACATTTTTTTATTTATTTAAATAATTTATAAATTGTCCGAAATTAGATTTAAGAAGTGATTTATTGCACGTTATGCATATATAATGAATTGAGGTTTAGGTGTGGTGTATGTTAGACAAGGGACTTGTGAGTAACATGTGTTACACTTGGGAGATGTGAGTGTAATTGAAGCTTTAAAAAAATCTTATATCATATTTTTTTAAGGAAACCCATCTTTTTCTCTCTCTCTTTCTTCTTCCTCTTTCCCATTGGGTTCCATGGGAGTGTGTATGTAGTAGCTCTCTCAAACCCTATCTCATAAATCTTGTTAGAACTTCAAAATTTCTCAAAAAATTTCATATTTCTCTTGCATTTGGTGAGTACTTGGTATTTGATCGTGCTCATTTTGCTTGGATGAGGAGTATTCAAAGATTTCTTGATTTGGGGGTTAGGGCTTGCTTTTAAAGTTCAAATCCTTCGATCCGACACTCTAGGTAGGGATTTCTTATCTCCCTTATGTGTGTATGACTTGTTTTTAGTATTTTATGAGTTTAGATGCTGGTTTAGAGCTTGAAAGTAAAAGTTTGAGAAAATCTGCAGAAAACATGTATTTTTGGACAGTCCATGCTATTACCGGTAATAATATATGTATTACTAGTAATACAGTGTCTCATTTTTAGGCAGTGTCCTATATTACCGGTCATTCAGTGTTTCATTTTCAGGCAATGTTCTATATTACCGGTAGTAGCGTCTGTATTACCAGTAATTCTATACTTTATTATTATTGAAATCATTATCGAAAATTTGAGTTGTTTACTTTTAAGGTTGATGTTTGCACCTATTCCTTGGGCACATTTCTAGGATTCCTAACACATGTTAACAACACAATCTGTTATGAATTTAAGACGATGATTACTAGGCATGTGCAATACTTGAGAGTTTAAGTTGATGAAATGAAATTGTTATGTGACACGTGACATGCGTGGGGCACTTGAACAACACAATGTGTGAACTAGACTCCTTGAGAGAAATGCTAGGGTGATGGTACTAGATTCCTTCGGGAATGCTAGGAAGGCCTTGAACTAGACTCCCCGAATAAAATATTAGGAGTGATGAACTAGTCTCCTACAAGATTACTAGGTATGAAAATAGAAATGCATGAGAATATAATTGATTGGATTAATAACCTAAGAGGTATGATAAATGGTTCTTTAACAAACTAGTTGATGTTATTGACGTTATTACATGACATGATTCATCTTTAACCTTTAACTTGAATTCGTTTTTGATCTCGTTAGTTTTGGACATTTATGTTCACTTGTCATATCATATATTTCATATCCACGCAAGACTGGTATAGATTTCTTTATTAGACTTGTTAGCTTAGCTCCTCTATGTTCTTTTCAGGTACAACTCCAAACGTTTAACATCGTTTGGCATGGGTGCTTAGACAGTTACATAATTTTTAAAGAGTCTCATACATGGAGTTATTTAGCATCTTTTACTTAACCATTTTTTAGCTTATTTTGGTGACATACTCAATGTAATATTTTGAAAATTTTATTCTATGTAAATGGTCATTAGGATGGAGTGGCCCACTATTTACTTGTGATCAAACTAGAATACTCATCTCCTTCTGCATGGATATTTTTAGAGAATTTTATTGAGCTTTTAGTAAGAATTCTCTTATACCTACTTATTTATTTAATTAGTTCTATTTTTAAATTGGGGGCGTGACATGTTACGTACATAAAATGCAACCAAAATCTCATAAATATTTAGTAGATACCAATCTCCAGATTAGGCGAGGTGGGTGCCTAACACCTTCTTACTTCATAATCTACTCCTAGACTATGTTATCTCTGGTTACAACGGATTAGTAGCTTTGATGTGTCTCTGTTTGCTTGATTTTTTAGGGGCAACCTTAAATTGGGATGACGACTCCAAGAAACAAAAATCACCAGTGAAATGCCAAAAATAGATCACATGTGCTCAACGAAAAAAAGAGAGGAAAGAGAGAGGAAAGAAACAATACCTAGTTACATTTAATTGCAACTTAAAAAATTGAGATAATCGTGTCTTTTACTAACTCAATAATTTCAGGATAATTTAAATTAGGGTCCTACTTATCCCTGCGGCTTAGGTTTTTATCTCATCCACTTTTTGAACTTATGTTTTAATCCTATTTTTGTATGGTTTGACAAATTTACCATTACTTTTGAGGTGTACTTTACCCTCTTATCCTTTGGTTAGTTAATTCTTGATTTGTTATGTTTAAATTTATTTTGTAGCACTAATTTAGCCTTAAAACATGGAATCATAATTATCTTTAGTAATTATCTTTACCAGAAATAGTAGTTTGCGATTCATAATTATCTTTAGTAATTATCTTCACAATTTTATGAAAATATACCATGACATGTAGTGTTGTTCCTAACCTGTAAATTTACCATAATATCTGCAAATTTACTATAACCTTTATATTTAGTATTTTACCCCACAAATTTATTATAAAATCTGCCAATTTACCAGATATCGTACGTTACCTTCAAATTTACCATGATATATGTAAATTTACCATGGACAGCATGTGTTGTTCCTTACTTACAAATTTATCAAGACCTTCAAATTTACCATGATATTTAAAAATGTATAATGATCTGTAGGTGTTGTTCCTTTTCAACAAATTTACCAAAATCTTCAAATTTATCATGATATCTGAAAATGTACCATAACCTTCAAATATACCATGTCTGAGTCATTATCATCCAAACTAGACATGTATTCCAACGATTCGTACCTCATCCTAGCCCGTAGTCCTACAAAAATAATTCGACTTCCTTCGTCCTTCTCCGGTAGCAATCAAATCAAACCCGTACTCCGTATTCCAGTACCGGCAGTCGATGTTCTATAGATGTGGTGTGGTGTTTGTATGCGATTCTGATGAATTGATAAATTCTAAAGCCCTAAATCTATGGTGAGGATTGTTAGCTATTTTTTTTAGTCTCACGATTTTAAGAGAGACGAGTTCGATATTTGGGAGATGACTGTTAACATTGGTTAATTTCAAGATAGGAGTAAGTTTGGTATTTTTTTAAAAAAATAATCAAAACTTAATGTTTGTAAGTGCATAGGATGAAAAAATAACAAACACTTAGAGATGAGACTAAAAAATAACGTAGTTCCTAATGTAATATAAATATTTATTCAAAGAATAGAAGATGCGTTGGTATCATAGTTAAACACGGGAACACAATAGACTCAATTTTTCTATGGTTTAAATTTAAATTGATGGAAGCAATCGCATCTTGATAGATATTTGTTAAAGATTTTTACCGTAACAATAAAATTATACCAATAATTTTTTTTAATAATTCTAAATCATTAAATTTTTTTTAGAAGGGCTAAGATTGTAGGAATTATTGAATATTATCCAAACAAATGCCGTAGAGAAACCATTCACAGTAACTATTCTAGCAAGAATTTCATTTCACGGTAAACCTATGAAGACGTTCAAAGAGATAAAGTAGACTGCATCATGACTACAATGGTCCGTTTGTTAGCAATTAAAATTTTAGAAGGGATACGAAGGATATAATAAGGTGGGGGGATAAAGGGTGGATATGATTGAAGGGGAGATTAATTTAAAAGGAGAGATTATTATTTATTTGGTTTGTTTACTTTCTTAGAAAAGAGTATATGTAGGTGATTAGTTTGTTTTGTAGTGGATACTAATGGTGGATAGTACAAAATTGTAACAATTTTTCATTTTAACCTTTGCAGTTCCTTCCTTCTCTTTAGTCGTTTTTTTGAATTCTTTTACATATAATTTAACTTTTTGGTTAAATTGAATGCAACTCTTTAAAAAGTATAAATAAAATATAAACAAAATATATAAAAAAATGAAAAGATCAAAGTCGATTAAGGTAATAGGTTCTTTTCTGTTGCTAGATAGAAAGAAAAGAAAAGAAAATGTGTAATTTTTTAACCAAGAAAATAAAGAGAAGTAAGAAGGTTTTTCATTCTTTTTAAAGATTGAAGGTGATATCACCACCGTGGACAAAATATGGATTGCTCATACCTTGTCCATATATAAGACACCACTAGGGGGATAAATTTACCCCTGGACAACTTACCAAGGGTCCAAGATGAACCATCAACTCTCGGATTTCTTTTACCTTGGATACAATTATCCAGGGCATATTATATTCACCTCTGTCCACTCCTAACAAACAGGCCACAAGGGCCAACACTCCGTGTATGGTCAAAGAAAAAAATCTAGAAACGCAAATATTTTAGACACATTCGGATACAGATGTGTTCAGAACTATTGGATGCACGTAAGATTCACAAATTATTGAACGTCTCACGTGCATTCAATGGTTCCAGATATATTTATGTCCAAATATATCTAGAACATCTATTCTTAATATTACTGTAACGACCTGAATTTTTTAGGAATTATTTATTTATTTATTTATTTATTTATCCGATTATATATATATATATATATATATATTAATATTTTAGATTTTAGTAATTTATTTTCCGATGTAATTATCTTGGATTTATATTCGTATATATCCCTTCGTGTTTGATTCGTCTAGATTTATTAAACCTACATGTATTTATTCTTTTGGATTATAAATATCCAATTTAATTACTATTATTTGTATATATAGACATTAGATTTTATGATTTGTTTACTTTATTATTTTTACTCATATTATCCCTATTGATAATCCTTCGGGCATTCGTATTTCATTCGAATTCTCTCTTTTGTGTTTGAATTTTATCTAAGTTTTATATTTTTGTATTCGAATTCTACTTAGACTCAAATTCATCCCCTTTATTTATATATAGTATTTAATTTATTCAATATTCACTTTTCGTCATTTTAACATGTGTCTCGAATTTTCGCGAGATATTCTTTAGAAAGGTTGGTGCGCGTTATATATATATTTTTTGGTGTTTTCCAAATCTACCTCACTTTCTTTCTTTCTTTCTTTCTTTCCCCACTCACTTTCTCTCCTCTTTTTCTCTGTGTATTTCTCTCTCTCTCTCTCTCTCTCTCTCTCTCTCTCCAGTAGCCTTGATCCCCTTTTTCCTTCTTTTGGATTTTTTTATTGTTATATTATCATATAGTGTTTCATTATTATTTTCTATAAATCTAATACAATGTTTTTTTAATACTTAATATAAGTGTTGATTGTTATTTATTTATTATTAATACACTATTTTTTTATATTAATGTATGATTTCAATATTTGATTTGATAATTTTGCGATAATCAAATCTCGTTGTGGTGTTTGGTTCATGAGTTTTTGGTAGTGCTTTATTCGTTATATCGAGGTAAGAATTTCGGACTATATGATTTATGAGTAGATTTGGTTTGAGTTCGAGGATTGCATAGGGGATATAAATCGAATATTTAATAGTTAAATTTTGAATAATTATGTGTATTTAATTGCATGAATTAGTCAAGTTGTGAAGTTAATAAGTATTAAAGGTCAGATCAGGATTGAGTATGAACCATAGGAATGTTAGATGTTTATTATATGTGACGATTGGTGGTTTAATTTAGTTTAGTTGATTAATTAAAGGACTATTATTTGTTGAAACTAATTTGTATGCTAGGGCCAACGAGCATTGTATGTGACCTAGATTAATCGATATTGATGATATCGTATGATTTTAGTAATTTTAACTTATGCTTAATGCATGTTTAATTGAAATCAAATAATGAAATTTTATTATTGTATGTTGAGCATGACGGGTGAGCATTTATGCATGAATGCATGAAATTGGAAGTTAATTGAATGACAAGGTTAAATGATCTCATTGTTGTAATAATAAGTAATAACCAAAATGATTTGGAGTTGTGGTGGATTATAGAGGATTGTGAGACCCCAATGTTGTGATATCGATGAAGGGGATTGTGAGACCCTGGGATTGTAATTTTGGCTTAAAGGAATCACAAGACCTCGATGCTGCAAACCAATGAAGGAGATTTCGAACCCTTGAGGTTATAATTTGGCTAAGGAGGATTGCGAGATTTCAATACTGCGATACTAATTAAAGGAATTGCAAAACTCTGAGGTTGTAATTTTGATATGTGGGATTGCGAGACTCCGGTGTGGAGATAATAATAATAAAAAAATACTCAATGCAAAAAAATTTATGCACGACATTGCATATTCATATTTATACACGACATTACATATTTCATGTTTGTTTATTATTCTTTGCATGCTGTATAGAATTATTATTATGTATATTTATTTGTAAGTTAAGGGTAAAGTTAGACTTTTCTACTGAGTGTTGATTACTCATTTAGAGCTACTTCTTGACCCTTGACATTTCACGCCAAGTTTTGAAGAACAGGTTGAGGTAAAGCATAATTTGAAAGTTTAAGAGACTTAGAATGACGAGATGAATGTACCAAAACCATGGTTGTACCAATAACACGTTATCTAAACTATTATAAATCTGTTATGGAAAGGAAAACAGAATTGAACAATAAAATATGAAGACAAAAATTTACTTGAATTTTTTATCGAATTCTAGCGACGAACACTTACTGATCGAGGATTGTGTTTGACACAATATCCTTAAGACAAAATACGTCCTCACTATGGTGCTACGAGATGACTAAGCGTTTGTCTCCCAGGATGCAACGATCAACACTAGTAGTACCAGCACTGCAAACTACTAGTCTGTCGACCCAGAATGTGCACTGGACTCTCTCTCCCAAAGAACAGAAATAAGTGCGAGCAAAATGGTATGAATGCAAGATCAAAGGTATGAATTATGAAGTGCGAAAATATGGACTGGAGTGGCCTTTATTTATAGGCCGTAAAAGGGTGCAACTCTATCTAAGAGTTGCATTGGTTCAGCCTGAAACAGGTAAAAGGTGCACTGGTTTGGTTGGATAAACCGATTCGGTTCAGTTGCATTGGTTCGACCCAAGGGTCGCAGCAGTTGGGCATTTAAATGGTCAGGAACCGGCCCAAGACCAATAGTCAAGTTCGGTTGGGCCACGCGGGTCAAAAACGAGCAGGTTGGTCCAAACAGGTTAACAGGGTCCAATAAATAAAATTCTAAAACGAAATTAATTTAATTAATTAAATAATTCGGTCTGACGGACGGCACGCATGTGGTGATTTGGGCCAAAGCTCATGCTACCTAAGTCCTTTCCCATCCACAAAAGTGGGGTGCCCCTTGGGACCCAAACCCTTAACCAATGTTAAGCTATATAAGCCACTTGAAAGTTTCACATTTTTCCTACGTGAGACTAACATTATTGTCACCCAAAATTACCAATCTTTGGAGCCTAGTTTAGACATTGCCACTTAGATCCACACATAAAATTATGTAGAATTCACTTTTATTTTAGCTCAAACTTAGCTAAAATTATATTTTCTAAACTATTTTCCAACATAATAGTCTCATGGTTTGACCTAGGGTGTCCCCTTAGTTATTTTTATTAATAAAAATTTATTACTCGAGGTATTAGTTTTTAAAATTATTTAATCAGCTAAATTTTGGGTAAGCTGTTTTGCACAATTAATAAATATTTTGATAATTGAGCCATTTATTTTTAAATTGAAAAGTTTATTCCGCTGCTTAATTAATAATTCTTTAATTATAACGTACCAAAAATATGAGGCGTTACAATTACTCATAGTCAAATCCTCCCGCATGGTCTCACTTCGCCAAAACTGTAAAACTCTCACAAACACAAATGCATTCATAGCCAAATAAATTCTCTATTTCACCATCACCTAGCTAGACCTCATTCAGTATAGATGTGGAATTTTGACTGAAATAGGGCCTGTTAAATAGTTGTATTATCAGGTCGTGTTATTTTTGTGCCTGTCTCGACTAATCGTCTTATATTAGTTAGTCATTTATGTTGTGTTAATATGTCATGTGAAATAGTCTTCTATATGCAATACACTAATATAATTCTATACATTATTAGGGGTAATATAGGATTTTAGGAACATTTTGAATGTTTTGAGTGATTTGAATGTAGTAATTATTAGGCGTAATACAGGATCGTTCCAAAAAGGATAAAAATTATAAATTTTTAGAAAGTCAAAATTATGAATGTGATGTGTTTATAAGGTTTCTCCCAAATTAGGATAAGGCTCCGAATTAGGCTTGGGCTACCTGAACTTCAAAAACAGGCCTGATGTCGGGCGGCCCAAGTTTAAACCCCTCTACACTAACATTATACAGTCGGGCGCCAGAACCTGGTTTCAAATTTCAGATACTCAAATTACCGAGTACTCTCTGCTATCAAAACGACAACCAAATCATAGTTAACTTGAATTTGACTTAGGTTCTAAATTCAACGCCAGAAGGATTTCTTATTTGTCTGTCTTCTAAAAATGTTCACCTACATGTAGCGTATAACGACATTCAAGCATACAGGTTATATGTGTATCTCTCTCTGCGTGTGAGGGATTGGAAAATGGAGAAGAGACTTCGCTCATCGCTCCAGACCTCCGCCGAAGAATTCCTCTCATCGGCGACGAAACTAGGATTTAAATCCGTAAAACCATCTCTCAAAATCCTAATTCACAACCTCAAGCCTTCCTCTTCTCTCTCCTCTTCCCTCCCTCTCTCTCTACACCAATTCATTTCTCTATCCATTACTCGCTTCAAACAACTCTCCCAGCCCACCACCCCAGACCAAGCCAACTCCCCAAAATCCCCGCCGACAAAGCGGCTCCGACGATCTTCGCGGCAAGCGAAGAACTTCAACGATTCAAGAACTGAGGATGCCGAATCTAAACTTGTTGATGACAGGGAAAATGTGGTTCAGAAGCTTCGGATTTACACTTACGTGGCGCTTCTCTGTGCTTCGCATCCGAAAAATGTGTTTTCGCCAGCTGATTTGTTACCGGCGGTGCGCGAATTGCATGACAATTTGGTTCTATTCGAGTTGGATCCGGTTTTGCTCTCTGAGGTTTCGAGTTTGTGCGATTTGTGGTGGAAATTGGAGTTTCCCGGACGAGAAACCCTAATTTCACAATCATTACCATTTTTGCTGTCGAGGTCTTTAACATTAAAGAAGAAAGTAGATGTGCATAGAGTGTACGCGATTCGTGAAGCATTCACTTTGTTTGATTTTGAGGATGAAAGCATTGAGGACTTGAAACTTTTGCTGATAAGGTGTTCTATCGCGCCATTGTATTTGAAGACGGAGGATGGAAGGAAGTTCATCGCGTTCATATTTGGGTTAAGTGGGCAGCTGTTGAAGGAGGCACTGGCTATGATCCGATCCCAAATTCCATTTGGGCGGAAATCGATGTTGGAGGCTTATGCTGATATTGTGTTCCGGGGTTGGAAGCTTGTTGAAGGGAACTTAAGGAATGAAATTGAGTCTGGGTTTTTGCAGGGGCTGATTGAGGGGGCAATACATGCTAGTTCAGCTTCATTTGCTGCCTCAATAAGACGGGTTTTGGGAGGATTTACTACCCAAAGAACAGTTGACGGAGTTGAGAAGCTTCTGTTTCGCCTTGCTGAACCTGTTATTTTTCGGTCACTTCAGGTTCTCACAATTTCTACCTTTCTGGACAGTAGGCTTGAATTGCATGGTTCACTACGTTGTCCACAACTGATTTGTTTGCTTAGTGGAACTTGGTTCCTTTTTCTTGATTTATCACATACACACAAACACGCAGAAATGCCAAATACAATGAGGGATAAGCCACTCAGTAAAAAGGAGATTAAGACTAGAAATCCTTAAAGACAACCAAGAAATATTATTATGACTTTTAGGTCCACCAGGTGAAGGTCTTCTTATTTCTCTATTTCCAGGTGAAGTACACCATAGGTCCATAGAAGCCCAGGCCACCTTTGTAATCAGATTACAGAAAGGCTTTCCACAAAGCTTGCCAGTTATGTGAAACCAACGCTGGTGAGTTTTGGAGACAGAGCAAAAGATGAGATATAGGTGGCCAAAGTGTCCTAGAAGGTGTGAAAGAGTTGTTTCATCCTGGTTGCGAAAATGCAGGTGGCATTGTCAACATTACCCCCAACTATAGTCTAAGTCGTCACGCCCGTTTTGATAGCTGTCCAAAGAGTAACTAAAGTTGCGTAGTTATATATATACTCTGGAAATTATGAAAATTTGTACCAGGTGACAGAAGGAAAATGGGATCTTAAAGTTCCAAGTAGAGGCTGCACAATTCTTGATGGAGTAAGAGATTTTATTGGATAATTTCTTTAATGTTGTGGCCTAGAAAGTTGCTTTTCAGTGACTATCAAACTGAGTACCCACTGTTTTGAGTACTAATGATAATATCCCTTACTTCCATTATCAAATTGAAAGCATGTTTTACATTAAGTGAAGTCAGTAGCGATCATGTAAACTCATGCATCATAATTAGTCAAGAAATGTACGGCTCACTGTCTCCCTCCTTCGTGTCTCTCTCTCCATATACGTGAATCTATGGCATGTGGAATGAGCTAGACTTCCGGTGGCTCTGTGACTGTAAGGCTTAAAGGTACTAGTAACTGCTACCAAAGCATCATCAGAAACATTTAACATTTCATCAACCTATAGAGTTTTTAATTATGATTTTACTACTTCAACTTGTTAATGACTTGATTGTTTGGAGACCTTCATCAGCTTATTTTTCAATGTTACTGCAAAATTTGGCAGGTTGCAAATTCAAATGTTCGTCAAAATGCATTGCATTTACTTCTAGACATGTTCCCTCTTGAAGATCCTGATTCTACAAAGGAGGTCAAAGATACACTGCTTGATAAACAATTCTTTCTGTTGGAGAGATTACTGATGGATGAATGTCCAGATGTGAGAGTTGTGGCAGTAGAAGGTTCATGTCGCGTTCTCCGTCTATTTTGGGAAATCATTCCTTCATCTAGCATAACAAAGATAATCACCAAAATATTTGATGACATGACTCATGATCCATGCAATGAGGTCAGGCTTGCCACATTGAATGGTGTAATTTATTTGCTTGGCAATCCTCAATCTCATGAGCTTCTTAAAGTTCTTCTACCAAGATTTGGGCATCTGATTCTTGATCCTTCCATTTCCATTCGCTCTGCTCTTGTAGATCTCCTTCTTGTTTTAAGGGACATTAGAAATTTCCAATTTCACAAGGTACATATTACCTTGCAAATTTAAGATTTGGAATCCTTTACCAACAATAACTTTGTGACGCCTGTCATCCTAAATGGTTGATAACTTTTCTCTGTCTATCTTTCGCAGGTTGTGCGCCTAGATTCATTACTGTCAACACTCGCAAGTGATCAATCCCCTATTGCTCAGAAAATCACCAAACTTCTGATGCCATCATACTTCCCCTCAAAAGTAAATTTGGAGGAAGCATGCAATCGGTGTGTCACATTAATCAAAAGGTCTCCGATGGCCGGAGCAAGGTTTTGTGAGTTTTCTCTATCAGAAGGGGCATCTTTGCATTCTCTCATGGAGCTAGTCAAAGTTTGCATCAGTTTGGTTTTGTCTCGTAACAAACTTGATGGCAATCACATTGATGGCTTACTTGTCGCCATTGCCTTCCTTTGCAACAATTTAGTGAGTGAGGTATCTTACAAGGCTAGCCTTAAGGAGTTATTGTCTGTTGAAAAGCTGAGATGCTTATTCGGTGCTGCAGCTAGTAGGTGTGCTCAATCTTCCGTTTGTCAGATTATTTCCTGCATCTCGCCGGATGATATTGCTGTGCTTTTTGATGAATGCATGGCTTTCGTTACAAGTTGTTGTGGTTTATCTGAAAACATGGAAAGGCAAGTTGAAGTGAGGTCTGCTCACAAGATGATGTTGTCTTGTGATTGGTTTGATGAGATGTTTGAAACTCTAGTAAGGATCTTGCAAAAAACTGCCCATGGATGCCATACCAAATTTGGCACAGAAATACCAAGTCACAATGATCCATCTTCCAAGCAAAGAAAAATTAGGTCTTCTATCAAGATTTTGATGAAAGGGAAACATGTTAGCGGGAAAAAGTCTTCCACAACGTCTACCTCTTCATTTGAAGAGGAGTATTCAATTGCTGTAGGAATAGCCTGGCAAATAAAGGACTTGCTTATAGATGAAAGCACTCGTATTGCTATGTTGAAGTCTCAAATTCTTGACACTGCATTCTTTGCTTTAAGGGTCATTTCTGAAGTCAGCATTGTACAGTGCTGCCATTGTGATTATATGGATACAGCTCCAATCTTGGCATATACAGCTCTTACCCTCCACGTGTCTCTTCATAATGTAAGCATAAATGCTGTAAAAAATCACGGAACCAAGAAAAAGAATTCTACTGACTCTGCAGGATCATCTTTGGAGGCAAGTGATAGTAACTCGGAACTATTTTCTTGAAAGCCTTATTTTATGAGTACATTTTGAACATATACAATGTTTATTGCATAAGTTTTATTAGATGGTTAACCACCAATCTCTAGGTGCCAACCAATCGGCCTAGACACTAGGCGCCCCTATTTTGCCAGATTAGGACCTAGTGAGTCTTAGAACATTGCAATAAGCTTCGTTGCTTCACACTTATTTCTCCTGATCTTCCCTTCAGCGAGTTTCTGATTTCGCTTTCGTTTGTTTTGCTTACGTCTCACTGGAGATCTGGACAAGTGGTTTTGCGGTTGCTTATTTTCATTGGTTGCGTGGTTATCTTAGAGTGGTTGTAATGCAATGAACGTCTTCTTTGTCTCTAAATCATTTGGTTTCTCTTAGTTCAATACCATGGAATGGTTTTTGCAGCTAACCGAAGTTTTAGAAGAGGGTGCAAGGAATTTCCACTATCAAGTGCATTCTTGTTTAAAGATGGATCACAGACATATGAAGGAACAAAATACCAACTTCTCTACTTATCCTATGGATGCGATTGTATTATGTTAGCGAATCATATGAAATGATTGGCACTTTGAAGCTTACTTGGTTGATTTTATACTAGGAAATCTGCTTTAACTGGACTCTACAATTTCCATCACCTTTTCTGTTGATAAATGATGACTTTACCATTCACTGGTTATTCTTTTGTAACCATTTAATCTTCATTGATTTTCAGCCACTTTTGCCGGAACAAACCATGGATCATCTATTCAACTGTACAAGTAAATTATTTGGAGCTGGTGACATAGGAAATTCAAGCAAATTGCCGTCAGAACCTAAGCAGGATAGGAGGAACAAGACAGGCTATCGTTGCCAGCAAAAGAAAGAATCAGAAACCAACACCTCAAGCCCTAGTGATGGAGGTAAGTGACCAGAGAAGGATACATTTTGCGTGAATGTGTCTAATTTAGTGAGCCCCTCCTTTGGTGATATTTTGAGAGTACTGATACTAAAGAACAATTGGGGTCAAGCAGAATTTTTTTCCCTTCTCCCTCGGCTTCTGCTGGTTTTTTGGTTGACACAGCCATGGGTGAAAAGTTCCGTTCTGTACTAGGATTAGAAACATAGTGTGTATTTGTCAACAAATGGGCACAATGTGGTCTTATGCATATGTTTCTCATCTTGTGAGTTTCACCCAGCATTAAGTCTTAGGTTTTGGGGACTTTGTTGGCCCAATTTTTCCCTTTGGAATTCCAACTTTACAAATATCACGTAAATGTAGGGAATTGCTGATAAGACTTAAAATTTAAAATTTGACTGTGTGTTGAAGATAATTGGAATGTTTCTGATGAAAAGGATTGCATTTTTGAGAGTCAGTTTAGTTTTCTTGCTAGTTTGTATCTCTTGTTTGTCCATGCTGATCCTGGAGTTCATAAAAAAAAAAGACCACCTGCTACACGGTGCTCTAGCTGCTCAGGGTTTGGGGAAGGGTCTGGAGTACCTATTCATCCCAAATAACCTTTCAGTGTCTATGACGTTGGACTTCTTGCAGTTTAATTACCATTTTAATTTGGCAGTCTTTGTAGACTAATATGTAATCATTGCTTCTAATTTTGTCCCAATGGTACTGGTTATATTAATTGAGTTTATCTATAAACTTCATGCAGAATCAATTTTCAGTAGACAGAAAAGGATATCCCGCACAGTGAAGATTCTAACTGCAGTTCTCAAGTACGTTGTCGATGCAACCGCAATTGGTCTTGTTTCCTACAGTCAAGTGCAGTGCTTGAACTTCTCACTGGATTACGTGGAGTTCATTATGTCTAATTTAAACCAACAATCAAGCGACAAGCTGCAGTTTAAGGTGGAAGATTTTAAAGAAGCATTCCATTGTTTGAGAAGCTCCTTCACCTACTTCGCCAAGTTACTCAATTTAGTCCTTGTAAGCTCCAATGAAGATTTACACCCTCCCCGAGAAGCTCATAACCTTGCAAATAATTTGCTCGATCTAATAGTGTCAATTGAATCGTTTTTGGGCCCTGGTTATGCAACACGTATTGTTGCTGCAATGAAGCCATGGCTACCCGACTTGATTCTAGCATTAGGGTCCACACACATGCAGAAGCAGACTGTACAAGAGAGCGTATCCAAATCTTTTGATTTTCCGTTATGGATCACGATTATAGCAAAAATTGAATTCCATGAATTAAGTGAAGTTGGCTCGGACGAAGATTGTGAGAGAGTCTCTCAACGATTGGAATTTCAGGCATTCAAGAAACTTATGGAAATGGTAGTTCTACTTGTAAGAGGGAATTCAAATGTATTGGATGCAGTTGGGGTGGTTTTCTTGAGTGGTATAGCAGTTGGGCTAGAAAGGAAGGACTTTGAAATGGTGTTAGGACTCGTGCACTTCGTGTCTGTGAAATTGGTTAAACAGCATTGCGGAGAGTGGGAAGAGCTCAAATTGATGTTGGCGTGCTTGCATGGTATTTACCCTCGGATAGAGAGAGAAGCTGAGGTGAGCAGCCATGAGCATAAAAGGCAGATGTTACAGAGTGCAATGGTGTTGCTTGAGCCTGTTCGGAGAAGTTATATGGGTGGCTTTTGGGAGGATCAAATGGAGGAAGAGGCAATGTGAAAGTTAACTTCAGAAGTTGACCAAGGAAATGTGCAAGGGAAATGGACAATCTTAGATACTGTTGTAAGAGGTTGCATGGATTGCCAGGAAAGTTGAATACCAAAGGCCTTACCATATTGCCATATTTCCTTGCACTACATTATTCACTGTTGCTCTGCTTTTGATATGGTTAGTTGCTCGAAGCAAGTCTTTTGTGCAGTCTATGAAATCTGTGTTTGGATCTTAAATGTATTAAGGAAAAATAGAAGGTAAAGGGTATGTGAATCTGATTTTTATCGTCTTTTTCTCATGCTTTCTTCTTTCCCTCCACAAATCCAAAGCCAAATACAGCCTTAGTTTTCTCAAACCGTAGGACAATTACTATGAATGAAGTCAGAAATTAGAGTACAAAATTTTAAAGGTTAATCTTCGGGGCTAATGATGTACAATAACAACATTGATACTGCCAAAATGAACAAAAATTCTCGCTAAAGTATGAAGTAATGAATTCCCATATCAAATTCTGAAGAAACAAAACCCAGGAACTTGGTGACCACAGAAAAATTGTATGCTAACAAGACTCCACATGAAAAAAGTTGTTCAGTGTTATCATCAAACAATTCATAACAGAACATTGGAAATAAGAGAAATCTTGCCCTAGGCTCCTGAGTTAATCAAAAAAATGCCTGAAATCTTGCCCTAGCCCCAAAATTGCTTATGCATCCTCTTTTGGCTAAAATACTAAAAGGGAATATGGAATCTTAAAATTAAGAAAAAATGAAATGGTAGAAAGCTTCAAAAAATTTATTTATACCTTTCCATTTTCTAGTTGATGAGAGTAACAACACATCCTTTCTATCCACATGCATCATCACCTCAGAAAATCCACCATTGCAAAGAATCAACAAACAAAAGAACTCTTTTTTGCATGAAATTCGACAAGCAACATTACCGAGTCACGTTTCCACTGGAATCATCTTCAATCCAGCTGCAACTGGCATGCCTAAGAACCCGATAAATATGCTAAAGAACCATTGTCCAAAAGTGAGGGGTGTTGTATTTGCAAAGGCTCCAAGGTACTCAATGATTATGATTTGAAAAACGACTGTGCAACTGAGAACGACCACAAAAACATAGTTGTCCAGTATGCCTTCAAAGACATCAATTTTTTCCATCTCTCTGGAGCTTATTTCATTGAACAGCTGCAAAATGTGTCAAAATAGTCAAGTTTTTTTGCCCCCATTATGGTTGGTCTAGGGCTTTCCATGAAAGCTTCTATACGAAAACTAAGTTGAGACCTAACATAAGTCATCTTCTTTGCTAGTTATGTGAGCTATAGTCGACTTCTCATTCAAACAAGGATCAGATCTTGTTTTGGTGTGTTGTTTCAGTTAATTAGGAAAAACAAACATTTTGGAAAAGCCTGAATATGTTTTGGAAACATTTCATAACTCTGGCTAGTACCTGATGGAGATGTCTAAAGAATATATGTATGAAAAGGTCATTGTCCGATATTTTTAATGAGTGACGAAACAACTCGATGTGTTGATATCTTTCGTATAATTTCAATATGTTTCAATATGTGTTTGTGGAAATATTGAGATTTCGGGATTCCAGTATTGGTTTCATTTTGTGGTCACCTAGTAAACATAAACCTTTCATCTTTTTTAGGGGTGATGAAACTCCATTTTGTTCCTTCCATTCAAAATGAACAAGATGAAGTAAGTTAAATGTGGCTGAGTCTACTATTTCAAGAGAACTTATCACATAAAGCCTCTTGTAAGAAGTTACCTGACAGAAAACGAAGCAGTTGAAAATAAGCGTGTTAAGGACCAGATCAGAATCGCTGCCGTCAAGCCCAAACACACATTTCCCAATTGCCTGAAGAAACCAAATTACCAAGAACTGATACAAGGATTGCCCTAAGATATTCCTCCACATAACATTAGTGATAAAATTCCCTCTCCTTCCAACTGGTGTCCGCTTCATTAACTCTTCATTAGGAGGCTCAGTTGCTAAAGCAAGTGCTCCTAACGTGTCCATAATCATGTTGACCCACAAGAGCTGAACAGCAGTGAGAGGAGCACTCCCTACGGCACAGTTACATGTACAAGTATGAGCATATTTGGAGTCATAGTTTCTGTTCTTTTCATTTTTGTTTCTTATTGCAAGTTCATATCAGATGGACAACCAGTAAGTAGTTTATGACAACCTTTCTTACCTGTTAGACAAGCTGAAGTGAAGTTAACAATTAATGCAACCACATTAACAGTTAACTGGAACTGTACAAATTTTTGAATGTTTACGTAGACTGAACGTCCCCATTTGGCCACAGTCACAATTGTGGAGAAATTATCATCCAGAATTATGACATCAGCGCTCTCTTTGGCCACCTGAAAAATGGAAATAAGAGTTTAAATTTTTGGCTGTTCAACATTGATATTCAAGAAAATAAAGCATAACAGTAGTTCAGACTAGAACATACTGAGGTCAACTTGCAACTGCAACACCAGTCTGCAACTAAATCAACTGACAGCTAGGAAGATTAATTTTTCACCATCTTGTCATTCTATATTGATGAAAGTTTTGTTGTAGTGTTTTACCGTATATTTTCCACCGCTGTTATCATTGTCATGTTTAACCTTTTCCTTCGAAGTTGGAGAACCCTCAAATTGTAACCAAAGAGCATAAAACATTCTCAAAACTACATAGCCTAACTTTCCTATCTTGATATCAGACAATGCAGTAGATTCATATGGACTCGTGGGAGGACAGTGAAGTTACACCATTCTTCGCCTCTGTATCTTATATTTCTGTGGTGCACAAATGCCTTCTTCTTGAGTCTTGCAAATGATCGCAGAAGTCTAATCTCTTGGTTGTCATTATTCAATAAACTCCTAATTGTAATATTAGGTTGTAATTGACCTTGGAGTTATCGAGTTATTTGTAGAGGGAAAATAAAATCAAAGAGAAAGAGACCACATAATACGTTCGCAAATTCCTATTCTTTTCTTTACCCTCCACAAAACAGCATTAGTGTTGAATGCATTTCTCTAATTGACTGGAGACTAGTTAAACCACTACCACATCTCCAAACTTGCTCCCAACCGAATTTGAAGTATATTATTGTCGCTTCCGGGAGTGTCCTTTCACATTCATGTGATTATTTAACATGCCAAACGCCATGAATCAGACTTATATGGACGACAAGCATTGGTGTTATCCAGGTAAGTGAATGCTGTTAAGCAATGCTAATAAAAGGAAAAAGAGCGTTGTTGACATGAACACTCGCATTTCTAACCTGACCACATCAACAAGAGAATACTATCACTTCCTAGAAATCAATTGAACTTGAATTGATTCACTCTTTGGTGCCTTATGTTGCTCTTGAGCAAACATTAAGTCCAGGATTAATATTTGGCCACCACATCCAACAAGCATGATAAACCCAACAGCTTTGCCAAAAGCGCAAGGAAATCCAATTTTTGCCTATGGGTTGGCCACATGCATATATGTCAACAGCTTTATTCATACTTCCGTGGCTCACATATTTGGTGCCAAGTCGTAAAACAAGTTTGAATGCGCGGAAAGAATGATGGGCTGAATCTGAGCACTAAGTTGTGCTCATATTGGATGGCTGACCAAGTTATTTTTTTACTTCCTACGTTTGTGTGTCTAATTCTTTTGCTTTGAATAAGTGAGACACTGATTGATCTCATAAGTAAACTCACCTCAGTTCCAGCAATGCCCATTGCAAGTCCAATATCGGCTTCATGAAGTGCTGGAGCATCATTTGTTCCATCACCGGTCACCGCAACAACTTCATCAAATGTGGTTCGCAAATGCTTCACCAATGTATGCTTGTCTAGAGGTGAAGATCGAGCCATCACCTATTTAAACGTACATTTCATGAGCCACATGTCAAGGAAAGCCCCTTCTCTTCCTTATTGGCAAATAAAAATCCAAAAAGTACCTGGATTTTGGGGATTAATTCATGCAACTCCTCTAGACTCTTCTCCCGAAAATCAGGACCTTCTATGGCAAGACCCTCATCAGTAAGTATCCCACATTCCCTAGCAATAGCTTTTGCAGTATTTATATTGTCTCCAGTAACCATGCGGACAGTAATACCAGCTGAGCGACAAAGGGCAACTGATTCCTTCACGCCTGGTCGAACAGGATCTTTGATACCCACAATTCCAATACAGGTATATCCTGAAACTGGGATAGGATCTTCAGCTGAAACCCCATTTTCTAGGTCCTTATATGCAAGACACAGTGTCCGAAGAGCTTCACTGGCAAAGTTTTCTATTGTAACATTGAGATGGTTAATGGAAGCTTCATCGAGGGGAACAACCTCACCATTTGAATTTATCACCGTGTCACAGGAAGCCAATACTATTTCTGAAGCACCTTTGCAATGGGCTCTCAGACCACCATCAGAAAGCTCCAAAACCACCCCCATTCGTTTCTTGGTAGAGTTGAATGGCTCAACTTTAACAAGCTTAGATGCGTTTCTCTCAGCTTGAAAATCTCCACCAAGTGACAAGCCGAACTCCAATAAAGCAGTATCAGTTGGTGTTCCTAATATCTCACGTTTGCCTCTTTTGTTAACCACAACTTCCCCACCAGTATTATTGAATATTGATTGCAGCAGAAGTTTTACACCAGAATCCGGGATTTCAGAGCATAAGTTTGAAGCATTTCCCACTTTACTAACTTCCTTGACATTCAAACAAATGCATGATTTCACAACTGTCATGCGGTTTGTAGTCAATGTCCCAGTTTTATCACTACAAATACAACTGGCGGATCCCATTGTCTCACAAGCAGCTAGATGACGGACGAGAGCCTTATCATTCATCATCTTCTTCATGGCAAAGGCAAGGCTTAATGTCACAGCTAGAGGTAGCCCCTCAGGAACTGCAACAACAACAATAGTGACAGCTATGGCAAAATATTCCAACATTTCCAATGCATCATCTCCAGACCAGCTCCAGTGGGTCCCTTCTAACAGTTTTCGACCAAACATTTTCTTCACCAGGACTGCAAAAGTAACAACAGCAAAGAAAAGGCCTATCTTACCAATAATGGTTGCCACCCCGTTCAGTTTTACCTGCAGTGGCGTCTCATCATCTCCCCCTTCACTAAGAGTAGCCATCAACTTACCCCACTGGGTTCTCATCCCAACAGTTGTCACCATCATCTTGCATGATCCATCTTGTACCTTAGTTCCTGATAGAAGAAATGGGCTTTCAGCGGTCGCCATAACGGGCTCACTCTCTCCGGTCAAACTCGATTCGTCAATTACCACTGAAAACCCCGAAACAAAGAGCCCATCCGCTGGAACTTGGTCCCCTAAAGAAAGATGTACAATATCACCAGGCAATAGATCATATATTGACATTTTGTGCCGGTAACCATTCCTGGTGACTTGAATGGCAATCTTCTTCTTCTCTTTATCCAAATCTTTGAACTGTAAGGATTGCTTAAAATCACTTGTTGCTGTGACAAATACAACCAACAAAATACTAGCAACAATCCCAAGACCATCGTGGGCCCCTTTTGGCCATCCTTCCATTGCTAGGCCAACTATCAGAGAGACAAATGCGCATACACCAAGGATCATGAGAGTCATGTCTTGAAAGGCTTCCCAAACAAATACCCAAAAACTGCGCGCTTCACTTTCGGTGAATTTGTTGATCCCAAAAATCTCCTGTCTACGATGCAGCAAATCAGTACCTGTTGGGAGACCTGTGGAGGTTGATGTTGAGAGCTTGTCCGCAATACCAACTACACCACCATGAAATTTCAGCTTTTTAAGATCATGGCCTTCAACAATGGAACCCAGTTCTTCGGCACAAATGTTAAATCCAGCAGCTTTGACTTCCTCAGGGACAACATAGTCACTAAATTGCACACCTGCCAACATAAATCGAGTCAAACCAAGATTTTTTTTTTTTATAACGACGAACATAACATAGGAAATGTGAATAGCCTCACCTTGGATGAACTGAAACGCGGCTTTGGAAACCAATACTGCAACTCTCAACTTCTCCTACAGTACTCATGAGGAAAGAGAGTCAGGCTCCTACCCACTAAACAAATTATTGGTTGGAAGTGTCAAATCATTGTGAAACAGGAAGGAATTAGGAATGGCACCAAGCTAGCCTGTAGGTGAAGTCAATAGCCGAGTGCTGACAAAAGAAGGGGGAAGAAATTTACAGGATACCTCAAGAGAAGAAAAAACAAATGTCAAAAGACAGTTAAATGACTGCAAAGAATGCTAGTATTGGAAGTCAAAGCAGCACATTTTCTATGTTATATGACCTAAACACCATGGAGACTAATTTAAAAAAAAAAAAAACACTAAGATAGTTTACTTGAATAAATAAAATCTTGTTCACACCAATTTTCTCTTTCCAGTTACCATTATCAAGGGATGTATCTTATATAGTATCGAAATGGCTGAAGAGAAAAGAGGCACAGGCACATATGGATACAAATTCAATGAAGGGTCTTGCTGAACGTTGCCAAATGGGCAGAGGTTAAGGCGTAAGTAAAACCGAAAGAATGAATAAGATCTCTATACTAATCACACATCTTTCTCAATATAGTCACATATTTTAATGCACATTTCACAGATTTCAAGTTTCATTACACATCTTACACCTATACCACAGTTATCCACCACCCAATGAGCAGTGGTTAGCATTTCTCTTCAATCTGCATATTTGTTATCGAACTAGACCTTGACTGCAGATAACTAGTTTCTGACGAGAGAGGAAGATAGAGAAAAGGAGAAAGGAATGGATTACTCATTTCGGGTCTGAGTTTAAATACATGGAAACATCTGGTAAAGTCCACAGAAAGCCAACTTAAACGCAAAAAATAGAACAGAATGCTGCACTTCTGTTTGCAGATTCATCTCTGAATCTGTAATCGGATAGAATTGAGATGACACACCATCCACAAGCTCCAGCCTCCAGGACAGAAAACAAATAATTACAGAGAATAGAGAGAAGGTTGGACTGGAGGAGGCAAATCTTAACAAAAGAGTTTTGATTAGTCAATAACATTATATGAACAGACCCTGCATTTTAACTTAGAGGGCTACAGATTTAGAATTTTTTTTTTTGTGTAAGAATATGTAAAATACCGTCAGTTTTTACCATCAGAATACATCGTGTAATAACAAAGCACTGCATTATATTTTAAGAAAAAGGAAGTTCAAGCCCCTAGATAAGCACAAAGACCACTCTAAACTATACACTTTATGAAAATGCTTGAGACATAGATGTCAGGACAAAAATTCGGAAGCAGAATAGTCTAAAGTCATCTGATGTGCGAGAGCTCCACATACACCGGAGGACTTTGGCCACGCTTGTATATGAACGTGTGTTTAAACATCTGTACCCGTGGGACTGCGCATCCACATTATGATTCTCTTTTATGTTTTGTACAAAAGGTTAAGTGTACTTCTGTTTTTCCACCAGTTCACTTTTTATCTTTTTGTCGTTTAGTATAATACTCTCTCTCTCTCTCTCTCTCTCTCTCTC
>JABCMJ010030367.1:0-10213 GCA_014822125.1 Arbutus unedo | reverse complement strand
TTCTTCTTTTTAATAAACAATGCAAAAAAGGAGTAATTTAAGATTATGTTAGCCCAAAACAAAGAGATATACAACGAAGATCCATAATCCTTCATTTATTTTGCAAATTTCTGTTACCATGAATGTTGTTTTCATGTTTTGCGAATCATTTATCATTTACCATGAATGTTGTTTTCACATTTTCCAACCAATTATTGTTGCATGATTTGGTTCATCTTATTGTAATGAATTCCATTAAGGTTAATAGGATCTCTTCTCAGTGTCGAACTTCTAACACTGTCGATCTTTGATTGGCAATGATGTGGACGAGAATGATGATTGGCCGGACGACGATAATGATTGGCTGGACAACATTTTCCTCTTTGAAATTCAGGTCCCCATCGACGAGATTCTAACCATTCCTGCAGTAATAGCAGCAGAATACTTTCCCACTCTATCTGTTGATGTTACAGATCCAGAATAGGAACAAATCCTGCAACTTACCGACTTCACAAGCTATGAATTGATGGTGGGATTCAAATACCACAAAGAAGAAGAGACCTTTATCAATGAAAAGGAGTGGTAAGAAATTTTCAATCGCTACAATTTGGATGATTCCTTTACGATTATGTTTTGCAGGCCTGTCCCTCGTTTACACGATGTCCATTACCTAATCAAATTCGATAGAGAGAGGAATTTGAGGTTTTTGTTATTGACTTTAGAGCGAATAAATTCCTTTTCGAGATAAAGTTGGATTGGGGTGACATTATTTTCGCGAGGCTTTTTCTCCCCGTATATGAAGTTCCCATGCATTTCCTTTCGAATCGTCTTCCCAAGAGAAGCCAGAAGAAGTTGGCAATGAAGTTCACCATCGGTCAATGCAAGAACTGGTACATGTAAGTCATTCGGTACGCTTTTGAGTCCTACATGATTATAAAGTGGTGGGATGAGTTTGTCAAAAACCATGATTTGAAAGTCATGGATGTGATAAGGTTTTACAAAGCGGAGTTCCCTTCTCACAGGAAGCATTTTCTCATTTAGACTGTGAAGAAAGTCGATGAGGCTAATTCGAAACCGAGTGGTGGTCCTTGTGGAAATGGGGCAGATCGTGGAGGGGCGAGTACGAGTGGTAGTAGCTACAAGGGAAAGGGGATGGAAATCTCCTACGGATAAATAGACGCGAGAGGTTGTAGCAGTGGTGATTGAACAAGTCCTTATGAGGGACAAAATGAATCAAATGATAATCTGTCAAAAATAAACCATTTGATTATTTTTGACTGATTATCATTTGATTCATTTTTTTCCTCATATGGACTTATTCAATTACGACTACTAACACCTCCCGCATCTATTTATCCGTAGGCGATTTCCTTCCCCTTTTCCTTGTAGCTACTACCACTCGTACTCGCCCCTCCACGATCTGTCCCATTTCCACTAGGACCACCACCTGGTTGATTCGGATTAACCTCGTCGACTTTATTCACAATCTGAATGGGAAAATGCTTCCTATGAGAAGGGTGCTCTGCTTTGTAAAACCTGATCACATCCATAACTTTCAAATCATGATTTTTCACAAACTCATCCCAGCACGTTATAATCATGTGGACTCAGAAGTGTACCGAATGACTTTCATGTACCAGTTCTTGCATTAACCCTTGGTGAACTTCATTGCCAACTTCTTCTGGCTTCTCTTGGGAAGACGAATCGCGGGAAAATGCATGTGAACTTCATCCTCGGGAAGAAAAAGCCTCGTGAAATTAATGTCACCCCAGTCCAACTTTATCTCGAAAAGGAAATCATTCAATCTGAAGTTAGGAACAAAAATCTAAAATTCCTCTGTCCTATCGAATTCGATTAGATAATGGGCATTGTGTAAATGAGGGACGAGACTACAATACAGAATCGTAAAGAAATCATCCAAATTGTAGCAACTGGAAATTTCTTTCCACTCATTTTCATTGATAAAGGTCTCTTCTTCTTTGTGGTACTTGAGTCTTACCATCCATTCATAGCCTGTGAAATCGGTAAGTTGCAGGATTTGTTCCTGTTCTGGATCTGTAACATCAGCAGATAGAGTGAGAAAGTATTCTGCTGCTATTACTGCAAGAATGGTGAGAATCTCATTGATGGGGACTTGAATTTCGAAGAGGAAAATGTCGTTCGGCCAATCATTATCGTCGTCCGACCAATCAACATGGTCATCCACATCATTGCCAATTAGAGATTGACAGTGTTAAAAGTTCGACAATGAGAAGCGATCTCCATTAATCTTAATGGGATTCATGACATTAAGATGAACCAAATCATGCAACAATAATTGATTTCGATATTAATTTCTAAGCTACTAAAGTTTTGTGTACTACTTAATTATGATGGTTTAGTGTCCATTATGGTATACATATGATTTAAATATAATGACCATTAATTATGGATATCAATGTTTAATTTTTGGTATAATATTTTACAACTCTTCAAGAATTATTCTTAAAGAGTTGGGGTTGGGGGAGGGGGAGGGGGAGGGGGAGGGGGGTTGGACAATTGTTGACACCATATTTTTACGTATGTGGTAACATAAAAGTAAAATAAAATGTGTTGACGTGCCTAAATTCAAAAGCAAAGGATAAAGAAGTCACAAGAAATGTGTTGCAAAGGATGAGGAAGTTAAAAGGTAGTTAAAAGAAGGTGAGATTCAAATATTTTGGAGAAAAAATGTGTTTAGAAATACTAATGCTAGAGATGAAAAAAGACTTCTCTAACAACCCAAATCATTTTCTTTTGATTATTAGGAGTAGATTGTAGTGTAGTTCTTCTATCTTTTGAAGATCATAAAATTTCTTTTTTAATCTCGCTTGGTTGTTCTCTTATTCTTCCATTTTGCATCCGAAGACGTTCTGAAATACGACATTAGACTGCACATCCGCCTTATTAACAATTGACATTCCAACACTTTAATTTGTTTTTGTCACTGGTTTTTTCTCTGTCGATTCTGTCGAAAGAGTGAAATTTATGGTAACAATGTTAAAACTCTGTTTCTAGTAGGAGCTTTTGGATCCATCAGGTCAAAAGTTTAGCCATTGGTATATCTTGCCACTCAAGAAGTAGATCGGAGGGTGCGTAACGTGTGGGCTACTACTAGACACCACGAAGGAAAATGCCAACGTGTGCACAAAGTGGGTACCACATGAACATAGGGAAAAAGCTTGAAAGAAGGAATGCATGGTGTACGCAAGAGTCCATGCTCGTATCAATTGATTATTGGGAGGCAGTTATTTCACTGAGCAAGTATAAATTTTCTTTGAATGCTTCAAAGAAAGTGGTTCAGAATCAAATCAAGATTTTTTATTATTATCTACATTTTACTTATCCAGTACTTTGCTTTACTTTTTATTCAGCAATTTTTAGTTTTTTATGAGTAGCCATTGACGTAGTTAGGAGTAGGACTAAGTTAGTTCGGAAGTGTTCTTGTTTGTCAATATTACGATCGTATGTAAGTGAAGTTAATTTATTTAACTTTTTATTTTGTTAAATATAACTTTGAAGTACTGACTGTGAGAATGGAGCATAAAAAGATGAACATGTCACGTAATATAATTACGACAAGTATAAATGAGATTTTAAATTATTTTAAATGTAATGCAAGCATTAAATGGAGAACTGTTTTTTAAATCTTTTTTATTTAAATAAATAGCATGTTTTCGTGCATTAGCGAAATATTTATATTGTTTCGCATCAAGGAACACTTATATGTTTCGTCCTTATATTCAACCAAAAAAAAGGGGTGGAGAAAAAACAAAAATAATTTAAGTATCACAAAACACTTAAATATTTTTAAAAATACTTAAATATTCGCTTTTAAATTTTTAAGTACCACGGAATACTTAAGAAAACCAAAAAAAAAAAGTTAATTTTTTTAATAATCGAGCCCACAGTTGATCTTTAAATATTATTTTTAGTTAATTGAATTTTTAATATTTTCAAAATAAGGCTAAAACCAAGTCCTTAAAATACGCATTACCAACATTGTAAAAAATAATAAGAAAAATAGCAACTCTCTTTTTAAAAAGAAGACTGGATTTAAGCACGATTTAATCTATTTTTAAACACTAAAAATCATTTTCTTTAATTGTTAATTGATATACTTTTAGACCAAATTAAAAAATAACGTTTGATATAATATTTAGATTTTTTTAAAAAAATAGATGTGTTATAAGAATAAAATCGATCGTACGAGGTCATAATATTCTAACAATAAACTTTTTGAATAAATTTTAAAAAATAAACAATCATGATTAAAATAAAACCGTTGACAAAGGAAGATTCATTTTCTTCCTAAATAAGTTAGTCTTTAATATAAAATTATTAAATTCTTTTGGGGCACATTAACGTCGTGCCTTAATATCTCTTTATACAAAAACTTATGTGTGGTCCAGTATTAGCAAGTCTATGCACACACTTTTAAAACAAAAATCTAGACACGACTATGTTTGCAACTAACCAATGCATGTGGAATCTTCTAAAATAATATGGATCACACGTGTATTAGATGATTCTGGACGCAGATGTGTCCAAATCTTTATTTTAAAGGTGCAGTTTTTTTGTCCAATATTAAGTATATAAGTTTGACGTGAATTTGTAATAAGTAAAAGTGTAAAAACATTATGTGACAATGCTCTTTATAATAAATAAAAGTGTTAAAATAATACGTGATAGTGCCTTAGCACATCTGAATAGCAATTATTTTGCTTTAATATCTTTACTCGCCTTTAATGAAATGAAAAGGATAAATATTCGTTTCTCTCCCTCTCTCATAAATAATTTGGACCGACATGTGACACTTTTTAGAAAGATTTGTTGGGTCCGTCAGGTCAAGGGTTACCCGTTGGTATATTTTACCACTCAAGAGGTAGATCAGAGGGTGCGTAACGTGTGGGCAATTTAATAGACACTACAAAAGAAAAAGACAACGTGCGTACGAAATGAATACCATGAAGTTAGGGCAAAAGCTTGCACGAAGGAATGCATAGTATACGTAAGAATCCATGCATGTAGCAATTAATTTATGGGAGACAGTTATTTCACTGACCAAGTATAAATTTTCTATGAAGGCTTCAAAAAAAAGAGTCCATAATCAAATTAAGAATTTTCATTATTATTTGCATTTTACTTGTCCAGTAATTTACTAATTATCCAGTACTTTGCTTTTCTTTTATTCATCAATTCTAATTTTTCTATGACTACCTATCCACGTATTTTTTTTTTATAGTCGAGATATTCTGCTGGTTTTAAAATTATCATAATCTAATGCTAGCTAGTCCTCAGGGAATCAATTTTACCGTTCTCTAGCGAGGGCCTCATTTAAAACCAGAATTTTTGCCCTGTATAGACTGATCCCATAAAAGTTAATAGCATATGAGAGGTTTTGAATTTGAGACCTAAGAGAGAGTATACCTCTCAATTAACTTAGTTTGGTTCGAAAGTGTTCTTCTTATTCGGTATAACGATTGTCTCTAAGTTAAGTTAATTCTATCTTTATTTTCGAGTTGATATTTTGTGTTTATACTTGTTGGCGCTTATTAAAAAAATACTCTTAATTGAGACAACTGATAAGTACAATTATCTAGTAAACACATTTGATTCTGTACGTCACTACTACAACAAATTAAGCTACAATTATGAATATAATGATAATAAAAACACTTTAACTATATTTATTGTTGATAGATTTTCTTCTTATTATGCGTTTTCTTTTGTTTTAGAAACTATTCAAATCCTTAGAAACATTTAAGACTTTCCTAAAGGGTTGGATTCTCTCTAAATTTTTAAAAAGGAGACTGGAATTAAGCCCAATTTAATCTATTTCTAAACACTAAAAATCAAATTAAAAAAAATATGTGATCTCATGTTTAGATTTTTTTTTAAAATAGATGTGTTACAAGAATAAACTCAGTCATAATATTTTTACAATAAATGTTTTGAATAAATTTTTAAAATAAACTATTACAATAATTAAAATATATTCGAAAAGAGCCGAAAAAGGAGGATTCAATTTCTTAGTAAATAAGTCAGATTTTAATGAAAAATTATAAAATGTTTTTGAGACCCCATCACATCGTGTTTTAATATCTAGTTCTACGCAAAATTATGTACAGTCTTGTATAAAAAAGTCTACGCACGCACCTTTAAAACAGAGATATGAAACTATGCGATACACGTGAAATCCTCAAAATAAAATAAGTTTTACTTGTATCGTACATTTCTGAACACATTTGTATCCAACAATATGTGACATTACCCTCAACACGACTGAATAATTACTTGGCAGTATCAAAAAGCCTACGCACATACTCTTAAAACAGAGATTTGAAACTATGCGATACACGTGAAATCCTCAAAATAAAATAAACTTTACTTGTATTGTACGTTTTTAACACATTTGTATTCAACAATACGTGACATTGCTCTCAACAAGACTAAATAATTACTTGGCAGTATTAAAAAGTCTACGCGCACACTTTTAAAACAGAAATTTAAAACTATGCAATACATGTGAAATTCTAGAGATAAAATAAACTTTATATGTATCAAACGTTTCTAAACACATCTATATTCGACAATAAGTGACATTGCCTTCCACGACCGAATAATTACTTGGCTTTTGTAGCTTTACTCGCCTTTAATTTCCGTTGACAAGGACACGTCGAAGATCCCTCGGAGTCATCTGCCAACTCAACATGACAAATATTCGTATCTCTTTCTCACTCACTCACTCTCACACACACACACAGACACACCCTATAAATTCTCTGAATGTTTGGTCTTTTTCAATTCCGGAAAGCACAAAGCAGGAAAAAACAGAGACAGATATTTATCGACATGGCATCGGAGAAATCGTTGCAAAGTCTAGAGTTAGTCCCCAAACAGGGCTCGGCCATGACCAAGCGAGGCGCCTATGCTGCTATCTCTTACATGGCTTGCGCAGGTCCACATCTCCCTCCCTCTTCACTCTCATATTGGCAAAAGCCCATGTGTTTGATTCAGTATTCTTGTCACAAATATATACATGTGTCTCTGTTTTTGTGTTATTTGTGTGTGTGTGTGTGCATTGTTTGATCATTGATGTACTTTATTCTGTGCAAAGAGACAAACCCAGAAGGCGAATTTCCATGTTGTTTTCACTTCAATGTCTTTGTATAAATCGATATCAGTCTTAAGGAAATTGAATTTTCTGCTAAATATTGTAGAATAAATGGTGAGATTTACGCCAAGTTGCATAAATATTTATTCGCACAACTTGAGACTTTCCCACCTAATAGTTCAAGCTTTTGGGTAGGATGCAAGTTTCTATATTTATACTAAATCGAACAGGAAGTCTGGTAAAAATAATTTATATTTGGAAACTTTAGCAGAATAAATAGCCGTTGACAGATCAGAATAGCGGGAAAACCGATTGGTGTAGCCGAAACTGCAGAAGACTTTATTTGGTTCGGTTTGCGAATTGACTTTCAGTTAATTTTGAAAATGCAACCTTCTTTGGGATATATATTCTGGATTGCTGAACCAATCGTTAAGTGTAGTAGTTTTTTCTTTTTCTTTTTAATAAGCAATGCAAAAAAGTACTGAGGGTCATTGATCATGGTTTTTTTGGGGGGTAATTTAAGAGTATGTTAGCCCAAAAGAAAGAGATATACAATGAAGATCCAAAATCCTATATTTATTTTGCAAATTTCTGTTACCATGAATGTTGTTTTCATGTTTTGTGAATTTCATATTTTGACGAAGTCCGAAGTTTTGCAATTGAATTATAGCTAACGAATGCTTGTTTTGATCTAAAATTACACAATTTTCCTAAATCATTCGGTTTCATTAGGCCTCACGAACCTATAAGAACATGTTTCCGGGAAGCACTTAACGAGTTTAGGTCCCCAAATGATGCAAATGGCTTAGGGAAATGCAAGTTTAGGAAAGCATTTCTATGCCATGGTGCTTGTACTTTATTAAGTTCGATGCTGCACACCTTAATTTATCTGTTTCGAGCCACAGATGAATGTCTGCTTGAAGCAAGTTGCAAGTCATATTTATCTTGATATGTGAAATATTACGCTTCATAACTGGTTTAGGCACCCATTTAGCCGAACGGCAACAACGTTCAGGTATTAGATCGCCAAAAAATCCATGTTTGGCCCTTTCACCCTAAAAACGATGAGTTGCAAGAGAAAGAATCGCGATATTTAGTGAAACTCATTACTATTTTGGCACGTTTAGTGCGTAAATCATGCTTGAATATCTAGCGCTGCAACAATTCGTATATCGTTCTTACAATGTTTTCATCAACAGTGGCATGGGCTGCTACTCCCTTTTAAGTGCTATGAATCACACTTTGACAACCTGTTTTGCAGTTCTCTTGGTTATATTCAACAAGGCAGCAATGTCATCATATGACTTCCCCTGTGCGAATGTCATCACCCTCTTCCAGGTAACTCCCTATCTTGATCAGTTGTATGAATGGACGACACCGAACATCTTTGTGTTGGAAACTCATCGAATCCTGTTGTTGGACTGTCACCATTACTTGTGATCAGTTTTATATGTTGGGTGTTCACAACAAGAACAAGCTACTAAAAACTGGTTAATATTTGGCTCAGTCCTGCAATATTTAGCTGATTATCAATGAAGAATCCCTCTCCTTGAAAAAGGAGAAATAATCGTAAGACTTGCTCATCAAGCTTACAACTTGTTGTTTTCGACTCTGATGACTGAATTCGAGAAAACCACACAGACACCCACGTCCACACGGCTAGATATTTAGTCTTAAATAATTAGATCCTGGATGGTTTAAGTAACAGAAAAGATCCTAGAAACATTCCTATATTATCCAATTATGACTTCACCATTTGAGGACTACTATGATGCAATCCCACCTTGTATCTGTATATTTCCTCCAAGTTAATACATATGTTCTTTTCAAGGTCCCCCCCCTTCTGATTTCCAAACTATTTGATTCCTAAGGCTTGTTTGATTGAAGATTTGTGAAGGGATTTTTGCTTTCAATTCATGAACGGGAATCCATAAGTTTTGCTTTCCATTCACAAATCTCTCTACAGAGAGATTCGGTTGCTAAGGTGACATTGTTAGTTTGATCCTTTCTTAGCCGTTAATTGAGGCCATACTTTTACTACAAAATTTTGTTGCAGATGACGAATTCATGTTTACTTCTATATGTGTTGAAATACTGGAAGATCATATCTTTCAACCTTGTTGAATCAGAGGAAGAGACTATCTCTAATAACCCGGCAACCCTTGTACCGTTGAAGACATTGGTTCACACCCTTCCTCTTGCATGTTCGTATTTGCTTTACATGGTATGGTTTTGATGCTACAAAGTCATTGACTTTCTATTGGTAGATGTTATAATTTTCCTCCTAGACATATCTTCTTGCTTCTATTGTGTTGAAAGGTGGCATCTATGGAATCCGTGCGTGGTATTAGTGTTCCGATGTACACTACCCTTAGGAGGACAACCGTTGCTTTTACAATGGTCATGGAGTATTTTTTGGTAGGACAGAAACATCCACCTTCCATCATTTTCAGGTACGCGCCCTGTTCTTGCTGTTTTTGGATTCAAATGCAGAGTGAAATGTTACTGGCAACATTTGTCATGGATGAATCAACAGCAGTAATATGTTAGTTTGAGTTTCATGTATTGGGATTTCACTTGATTGCAAAACTCTTTCAGAAACTTAATTTAAAAATAACACATTATAATAATAGCATGAAAGATTAGGATCTAGATCTCTTTGATTCATTTTGGTATAATCTAGTTTGTAAGAAGACTACTGCATTGGCAGTTGGTATGGTCTACCAAGAACCAACCACGGCCCTCTGTTCAATTTAGCTCGTGACGTTTCAGAATAAATGAATTCCTACAACTGAAATGGACTTGGAGTAAATATTTGCCTGTGAAAAACTTGACCAACCATCGGGATAAGCCAACATGGAAAGTAGGCCCGTTGTTGGCAACAGATGGAGCTAGGTTTAAATTTGTTCGCGGTAGTACCCTCGTTGACTTTGGCTTTACTAACTATTAAAATAGTTTTATTGGAACCCGTATCGTAAATAGCAAATAAAAAGTATTTCATAACGCAAAATAGAATAACCACTTAGAATAACGAAACAGATTAGGTATGTGAATCTTTAATTGTTGTTGTGAGGTCCCAAATGAAATGCCTTCATAGCT
>JABCMJ010030357.1:0-23572 GCA_014822125.1 Arbutus unedo | reverse complement strand
GCTTTCCTTCATTTATAAAAAATACAAAAACTTAAATATAGAAAAAGGAAGTATATTTTAATTTAAGTGATTAATTTAAATTAATTTTTTATTTTAAAAAAACAAAAGGACACCATGTATTGTTTAATATATAATATAATATAGGTTATAGATGGATAATTAAAAAAAAAAGTACTGCTAACTATCCTCTAACAAACGATGGATAATATACATAAAATATTAAATAAATAAGAATATCAATATATATTTTACGAATATCAATACATATTCATGAATATTAATACACAATTTACAGATATTAATACATTTTTATATATTATTCACCACCTAATAAGTGGTGGTTAGCATTTTCTTAAAAAAAATCCTCAATGATCTAATGAAAGTTTTTTTGTTTAACTTTCCTCATTTTATGGGTAGTTTAAATTAGGGTTCTATTTACCCCTGCGGCTTAGATTTTAATTCTATTCACTTTTTGAACTTATGTTTTAATTCTATTTTTGTATAATTTGACAAATTTACCATTACTTTTGAGGGGTACTTTACCCTCTTATCCTTTGATTAGTTAATTTTTAATTTGTTAAATTTAAATTTGTAGCACTAATTTAGACTTAATACATGAAATCATAATTATCTTTATCGAAAATAGTAGTTTGAGATTCATAATTATATTTGGTAATTATCTTCACCATTTTATAAAAATATACCATGACCTATAAGTGTTATTCCTTATCTGCAAATTTACCGTGATATCTGCAAATTTATCATAACTTGCCGATTTAGTATTTTACCCGACAAATTTACTATGAAATCTGCCAATTTATCAGATATCGCGCGTTACCTTCAAATTTACCATGGACGACAGATGTTGTTCCTTACTTACAAATTTACCAAGACCTTCAATTTTACCATGATATTTGAAAATGTATCATAACCTGTAGGTGTTGTTCCTTTTTAACAAATTTACCAAAACTTTCAAATTTACCATGATGTCTGAAAATGTACCATGACCTTCAAATATACCATGTCTGAGTTAGTATCATCCAAACTAAACATGTATTCTAATGATTCGTACCTCACCCTAACCCGTAGTCCAACGAAAACAATTCGACTTCCTTCGTCCTTCTCCGGTAGCAGTCAAATCAAACACGTACTCCGTATTCCGTATTCCAGTACGGCGATCGATGTTCTGTAAATGTGGTACTGTGTTTGTATGCGATTCTAATGAGTTGATAGATTCCGGAGCTCTAGATCTATAGTGACAATTGTTGGCTGTTTTTTTCAGTCCCACGATTTTATAAGAAACGAGTCCGATATTTGGGAGAGAATTGTTAACCTTGGTTAATTTCAAGATAAGGATAAGTTTGGTATTTTTTTTAAAAATGATCAAAATTTAATGTTTGTAAATACATAAGATGAAAAAATAACAAACACTTAGAGATAAAACTAAAAAATAACTTCCTTACTTCTTCGTTTCAATTTTCACATATTAAAGTAAAATGTTATATATGTGTGTGTGTGTAACAAAAATCTGAGAAGTTAAAAGATATTACACAATTCCAAAGAAATTTACTTATAATAAAAATAAGTTAAAATGAGAATAAGAAAAGAAATCTAATTCTTTGAGTTGCTTTTCACCACTCTCACAACAAAATAAGGAGGGGGTTATAGTTGCCTAAAAATTAAAAAATTATTCTCTTCTCATTTTTTACAATATTAATAATCTTTATTTTAAGGACTTGATTTTAAGGAGAGAATTTGATTTTTAGCCTTATTTTGGAAAAAGTTAAAAATTTAGTTAATTAAAAATAATATTTAAAGATCAATCGTAGACTTAATTATTGAAAAAATTAATTTTTTTATTCTTTTAAGTGTTCTGTGATACTTAAAAATTTAAGAGCGAATATTTAAGTGTTTTTTAAAAATATTTAAGTGTTCTGTGGTACTTAAATTATTTTTTTCACCATTTTTTTTGTTTGAACATAAGGACGAAACATATAAGTGTTACTTGATGTGAAAAAATATAAATGCTTTGTTAAGCACGAAAACACACTATTTCTTATCTTTAAATAAAAAAAAAATTTAAAAAGAAATTCTCTATTTAATACTTGTATTGTATTTAAAATAATTTAAAATTTCATTTATAAGTGTCGTAATTATATTACGTGACGTATTAATCTTTTTATTCACAAATTAATTAGTACTTCAACTACTAATACAATTGTGAATTATGGAGAAAATAATAATACAAATTATAATTAATATTTCTCCCACCCATTATTTCATACGACAAGTTAAGATATATTGTATAATAAGTTGCCCATCTCTTAGTTTTATCCGATGCATTTTACCATCACCATAATGGGATGGGTGGTATAGGATAATGATGTCCTAAGAAAACTTGCACGAAATATTGGCCAATACAGGCAATAACAATTTCTCGGCGCGTCTAGATCGCAACTGGAGGAAATCTCAATGGCAAGTAAGTAAAATAAGCTAAAGCATTTATCTCAAATGTATGCAATACATAGTTGTACCTTGATGCGATGAACCTGGATTTTTATTTATAGACCCTACCACTTAATCTTCCTAATTCTTTTATGACTTAGATTCCTCTTCAGAATCGAAATTAGACCATCTTCTTATTCAAGTTGGATTGACCTTGAACTCCTCATCTTTATCCAATTAGAACTATATCCAAAAACATCAGAAAACATTATAATTCTAAAAGATGAATGCTTTTGTTTTTATTTTTTTAAGTGTTTCGTAGTACTTAAAAATTTAAGAGCAAATATTTAAGTGTTTCGTGGTACTTGAATTTTTTTTTGTTTTTACCCTTTTTTTTAATATAAGGGCAAAAATGTAAGTGTACTTGCACATGATTTTTTTATTTTTGGTCAATTTGGACAGTGGTATTTATTGAATTTTTTTCATCTTTATGTGAATTTTTTTTGTAATTTTTTATTTTTTGTCAACTTTTTGTGGTTTATTGGTTCATCTCAATGAGAGCTTTCAAAAAGTTATAAATAATGGACCAAATTTAAAAAAGACAAAAATAAATAAAAAACAGAGTTTTTTTGAACTTATTCGTCGCTTTTAGTGATTTTTTTTAATTTTTAGACATAACTTTATACTTTTTAGATTTGTTTCATCAAACGAACCAATAAATCATAACACATTGAGGTTAGAATAACAAATACAAAAATAAATACATAAATAGAGACAAAAAGTAAATTTGAATAAATAAATTTGGCCAAATAGAGCTTTGAAATTTGTCGTTCTGTAATTTTGAGTTAATAAAACTAAAAAATGCGGATTTGAGTAGTCGGTGATAATTTTGAAGATAATAACAGTGATGGTTATGATATTTATGTTGACTTTTAAGAATCTAACCGATATTATTTTTATTTTTAATCATACATTTTTTTTAAAACATAATAGAAAAAAGTAAAATAGAACATAATAGTATTTTTGTAATTTGGAGGGAAAAAAGGAAGAGAGAAGGGGAGTAGTATTTTTGAAATTTTGGAAAAAAAATTAAATATTTATTTAGGAGGAGTGCGATTTTTGTCTTTAAAGAGGGATGAAAAATAATTTTTATTTTCTATGTTGACCTTTCCGTTTTATTCTTTGTTACTTATGATATATAATAGTACCAATATGTATTTACATACTGTGTCAAATTTATTACTAAGTTTTTTAATAAAAGTTGACATTAGAAATATATGAAATAAAGTCTTATAATTTAAAAATAAATTATCAAATATAAAAAAGAATAATTTTAGTTTGTAATTACTTAAAAAATTATTAATTGATTTAAAAAAATGAACCGATACAATATCAGTCGGAATAGAACATGTCAAAATAGTTCAAAACATACCAATATAATACCCGGTACAGAATTGATACCACTATAATACCGGTACAAAATGTCCTGACATGTATAATTCAGGATAAATTACATTGACAATAATAATCAAATTTGTGTACTTGCAAGTTGCTCCTTCAAAAAGAAAAAAAAAGTAGTCCTCAGTGAAGATCGAAAATCGCGGGACTCGAAATCCAAGATTTCCCGCTCCGAAATAGGAGTCAACAGTACTTAAGATTCTTCACTTGGCCGTTTCCAAAATCACCATTATTTCCTCAATTAATTCTCTAATTAACTTCCAATTTCCTCATAAGTCAAAATTCTCTCTCTCTCTCTCCCTCTCTCTCTCTCTCTAGATTATATACTGCTCGCATGTAGAGAACTTCACGTGATCTTGAGCTACTTGCAATGGAAAAGCTTGAATTGATCGATATTTTGTCAGAAGACGATCTTCTTAAATTGATCGATATTTCGAGTTTCAAGTATATATAAAAGTATAATTATGTTATATATCTGTGACTGTATATGTCTCGGGTATGTAATTGTGTTGGATTTTCCCTTTTGGATTCTCAAGAACCAAGCGCAGGTTACTAGATAGGATTCGGGAATTGGTTTTGATGTTTTTTAGATTATGAATCTCTCTTGTGAAACTAGTTTATGGGTATTATATATCAAAAGAAACTTTTTTTTGTGGATCTTGATTGGATTGATATCCTTCCTAACTGATGGGATAGGTTATGATATTGTTGACTTGGTGGTAATGTATAGCAGCCATGTACTGTCAAAAAGCCTAAACTGTACAATTATACTCAATTGTTGGTTAAGTTTCTTGGTCTGTTGCAAAATTAATCATTGCTTAATTGTTGGCTGAAGCATTTTCTGCTTGAATGTAGTGATGTTGGAGAAGATTTGAAGCTAATTAGGACTATGAGTTCTCGAGAAGCTGAAAATGCAGTAGACATACCAAAGCAAAGGGAGCAGAAGCTCTTAGTTTCTGAATCCAAAGATCCTGGAAGAGTGAGTCACTTCCGCAAAAGTTTAGCATGGGATAGTGCCTTCTTCAATAGTGCAGGTTTGCTTTTATAAGCAATTTGAGATAGTTAGCGCTTTCTGTCCATGTTACCCAATGTCATATAGTTGCCACAAGTTAAAGTTAAAAATAATGCTTCATAAACCAGGAGTTCTAGAACCTGAAGAGCTGTGTATCATAAATCCAGGATTTGAGAAATTTGACGCTCATTGAGTACGTAAGACTCAACAAGATCAATGTAAGAGGAGATCTGTAGACATAGAATATACATCAGATAGTAATGGTTTCTGTTTTGAAACCAACCAAAGCATCAAGGGTGATCTGTTTGAAGATGTAACAGCCATCCAGAGATCCAGTATAATGTTCAAGTCAGGTTGCAAGTCAGGAATTGGAGAAGCTCACAAGTAGAAAGCCTGCTGTAAGTGTGCTTCGACCTACAACTTGTCTTTTTCTGAATGGATGAGGCAACTGTCGCCTGCTCATTTTGTATGTGAATCACAGCATAGTTGCAGTTCAGGTGTTCTTAGTAGCTGGGTTAGAATAAGGCCCCAACTTGGGTGAAGCAGAAGTACTAAATGCCACTGAATTATTTTTTTGGGCACATTACGTGTCTCAAATTTCATTTTTTATTCTTAATAATGCGGAGTTTCTCTTATTCAGAATGTTGGCACCTAGCGATTTGGTATTCTAGAAAAAGCTTTATCCCTTCTTTTGTGCATCTGTTCTTGACAAACTTCTGGTCACCGTATGGTTGGTTCTTTTCAACCTTGAAGAAACAGGATGACGTCTCTCGAAATAGGGTATGTGCTATTGATGGTAGCACTTAAAAAATTGTTCCGGTACTTCCTGAGCATTTATGTTTACTGGTATCTAAATAACAGGTGAAATCCATGCCAATTTCTAGAAGGCAAATCATCTATATGCAAGGATCGGAAAGAACTAAAGAATTTGTTGCCCATCCACAAACAGTACAGGCATGTGTAAATGAATAAGAATGAGATTGTTAAATATATTCTTAGCATCAACTTTGTAAGTGTGCATCGTCGTCATTGCTAAATTGGAAAGGCCCCGTTGCTGTTTATAACACACAAGCAGGAAATGAATTTAACTTAAAACTGATTCGTATACTACAGCATGCTGTAAGGAATGGAGAACCCAATTTGCTTTTTCCATAAGCCACCAAAGATATTACGCGTGATGTACCCAATTTCAGCAGGACAAACAAAGATTCTCTTGAGTGCAGACCCTATCAAAATGGAAAAGAAGACTGCATCTGGATACGGTAAGAACCCTACAGATACAGACTCTTCTCAAATAGTCTGAAAGTTTCTTTTTCTTAATTTACACTGAAATGCTTGTGACTCTTACTTTGGCAGTGTCCAAGAGAACTGGCTTTGGGACCTCATGTTCTTCCACTAACTCTATGATATCTCCCAGATTGTCTTCTTCACTTACTGTCACTGCCAGCAATGATTCAACAGCTTCTTGTTCTCCATCTTTTAAATTTTCCTCAAGCTTGAGGCGAAAAGCTGATTCCAAGAAAACTAGACTTGTTGAAACTGGTTCAACCTCCATGACTCCTCTAAGGTGCTCACTAGGAAGCAAAACCGGTTTGGAAAATCGTGGTTTGTCAAACAGTTGTTCATATTCATCACCTATTAGCTCCACGGATGGCTGGCCCTCAGAATTGTCATCAACTTTCTTCCAAGCACGGATCTAACTGTTTAGAGACTAGTTTTGGTACCAATAAATCCAGAGTAGCTTGCTTGCGCAATGTTGCCACCCAACAATTACATTTGCAGAGTCACTTGGACAATCAATTGTTTGGCCATTAGGAAAGTCAGCAAACAAAGTTGCTAAATCAAGGTATTGATGAAGTAGCGGGAAGTGGTAATGCTTCGGTAGAATCAAGAAGAAATCTCAGACCGTCAGGTCTTCGGATGCCATCACCAAAGATTGGGTTCTTTGATGAGGTAGTTTATCTTATTTCAAGTTTATTTAGTTCTATACTATGGTTATTATGTTGTGAATCCGTGATTGTAACCAAATAAATCTTCTTCGTTTGGCAAGAAAAATCTCTGGTGCTGTCAGTTAGCGGAGGTTTGCAGCTTCATTTTGGACCACAGAGTGTTTTATCTAATACAAATGGTGAAACATTTGATAAACCTCAAACTGTTAGTGTGCTGCCAGAAAAGGGAAATATAAAATTTTGTTCTGAGCAAAGTGGAGGGATAATGGCCAGATATGCAGCACAAAGTCAAGAGCAAGAGGAAAGTTCACAGAAAGTGTCCAGCATTTTGGCAACCTTGAGAAATTGCCCAGGGAAAGCTTCAAAATTTTAGAGTTATATATCTTCTCAGGTGCGCAGAGAAAATTTCTCAAAATTTAGGGAAGTAAGTGATGGTGGATGTGACACAAGAAAACTAGGCCTGAATTATAGTTTAAAGGAAGAAAGGAAAAGAATAGAAGGGATACTGAAAAATGAAATGAGAAGAGACAGCAAGAGGCGTGTCCGCTTAAGTGGCAGTACAATCCATCCTGGCAAAGATGAACCTCCAGTCCATAGCAAAGGTTTAAACCAAAGTAAGAACGAAAACGGAAGAACCAGAGGGTGTCATCATCTTGAGAATAGTCCTCATGCACTTAACGAAAATGAAAAGGAAAATTTGTCTAGTTTGGATGACCGTGTTAATGGTTTAAGCAGATATTTTGAGGTGATTGATCTGAGCAGGGACACAGTGATAGATCTCAATGGGAAGAAGAAGGATCGTTGTAATCCCATCTTTGGTAACAATTTCACTGGGATGGAAACAACGGCTGCTGATTTTACACCCAGTACAAGGACTCCATTGGCAGACAGAAATTCTGTTTGCATTGGAGCAGAGTCGTTTGGTTTTACGACAGGATAGACACCAAAAGAGGCGTCTGAAGACGTTTCTAACTCACAGCATTGGAGATTAGATTGGCTGAAGTTTTGTACATCAATGCTTGATAGTCTTAAGGAAGTATTCCGGCAAGGTAAGGGCATTTTTAGTTCCGAACATGGGGGGAATGCGTCAATTGTAGCTTTCTCTTATCTTGCCTTATTTATTCAAATTTTAGTTGGCTTTTTTGTTTTGCTTTTGGACACTTCCCATATTGATAATTGATCACTAATAAGCTTGGCACACTGGCACTCATTTTCTTGGTGATTATCCAAAGTGTGTTTGAAATGCTTCTTTATTGGTGTTGGTCTTCTGCCCTAGAATGTGTACTATTTGGAGGGTTCTTGTGTTGTTACCTCTTTCCTTTTCTTGGTGCTCTCATGAATTTCATAGGTGCGGAAGGAGCCCAAACTCCCGGACAAACCCTGGGAGTGAAGAAAGAAACATTATCAACTTTGACAACGACTATTTGAACGAGTACTGCAAATTAAAACAGAATTAGCCCATGGCAAAAACCTAAAGAATTCAGGGTCAATAGTCAGGTTTCAATGTAGTAAAAGCAGCAAGTCAAGTGGCGAATTCTCCTTCTGTAAGTCTTCTTCTATCCCAAAGCTACTCCTACATATATTGAAACCCCACAATCTAGTGATGAACATCTAACCTAGAACCCTTAGAATAGGGGGAAGAACCACAATAAGGTTACTACACGTGGATGGACCATTTGGAAGTTTGTTTTACAAAATGGACGGCAAATATGATTCCAATAATCTATTTATATTGTAGAATAAAATGCAACTTGTTCAGTGTTCAAAAATGTAGATCAGTTGATCAAGTTGATTTGCACCTATATACCTTTATGGCGAACCTACATGATGAATGAATTGGATAATCGTTAGGGGCTGCTTGAATTGAACCGCCAAAATGAAAATTTGGAGGCGTACGGTAAGATAGGGTTTAGAAGCAAACACATCCCTATCCTTAGTACCATTTTTGCCTTATGCCAAGAAGCATTCACAGACATCTTTCATCAGCTTCAACTAGTAAGAAGCCAGGTTCAGCAATTCTGTATGTCTTTAAGATATTTCTCCTCTACCTGTCTCAAAACCACATCTAAACTTGACCACAAAAATCAGATTGCCGAGAAGAGTTAAAGATCAGGGAGATTTTCACATTGCCCTGAGAAAAGAAAGCAATGCCAAATTGTGATGAATCTGATGCAACATCAACTTTGTTCACTATATCTTGATTATTATACTCCAGGAGCTTCAACCCATTACATCTGAAATCAGAAAAATTCTCATTTGGAGAACCACTTTTACACAATAGATTGCGAGCCAGCGATACAGACAAAGTTATCAGTGAGAAATACAGCACCTATGACTTGAAAACCACTATATTGCGACTTTAATCTCACTACAAACCACTATTCTACTCTGCTTCAGTTAATGTGGTTAGCGACAATATAGCCTTCATCTGAGTATACAACCGCAATCTCTTACTGTATAGGTAACAAAAGAATGAGTTATGATCCCGTAATTGATAAGAACCTCATAGTCATCATGGCTAGATACAAGCTCGACCGTCAATAACAAAACATAAAGCGAAACATGTGACATCATGCATCCAAGTTAATCAGGAAACATTTTTAAGCACCGAACGGGCACAATGAAGTTTGGGATGACCAGAATATTGTTGTCTTCAGCTACCTAGTCTGTAAGCATGTTGTCACTGTTTTCTCACCCAGCATTCTATCCAACCCCTGTCAAGCACAGTCCAACCCATCAGAAGAGAGCAATTATATCAACAAAAAAATGATTGTGAACCCCTACGAGCCAAAGGGCGGTGCAGCAAGCTATTTGGAAACATCTTTCAACTTCAAAACAACCCCATCAAGGTAAGGGAAGATAGAAGAGGAGAATTGTCCCACACGTAAGTAAAATGAGAGGGAGAGACAGGCAAAGAAAAGAAGAGGTCATATAGAGGAAATTGAGGGGACAAAATGAAAAGATTTAGCGAAGATAAAAGAATAGAGAGGAGATGACGAGAGAGAAGATAGTATCTGAATACGTTTAGTCCAGGTTGGTAAGTTACATGGGACAAACCCATTTTGACTTCATATCTTGTGTTTTGGGAAAATTTTAGGGATGAATTTTAGGGGCAGTATCATTTGACGAAACCTCCATCTTTCGCTTTTTCAAAACACTAAACCAGCTAGATTGCTAAAATTTCCTGATTCTATTCCATGTTTTGATAGATATATATTTCTCTTCTACAGCTCTTCAACTTTTTCTACAATGCAACTGGAACAATAATTTTCCAAGATGGAACTAAATGGAGGAAATGAAAGTACCAGAACCATTCTTGAAACCTATATATCAATTAGCATCCTCCTGGTCTTGTGATGTCAGAGGATGCAAAGCTTCGGAGGAGATTGATGGCAGATAGCTGAGCTGGTAATTAACTATCAATGACCCAAAAATTTTGAAATTTCTAGCACTACTAAAGGCCACTTCTGCGTCAGAACATCCTTTAAAGACCACTCTGGCATGGTTTGTCTCTATATCAACTTCAGTTTCAGATTCCTTTAAAGGACCAAATCGCCGGAATGTTCTATTTAGATCCATTTCAGAAGGAATAGAATGTCCCTTGGAGAAGTTTAGTATAAGTTCTGTTGGTGAATTGTCTTGCTACCTCTCTCCAATGTACCCCATTCGTTCCTCTTGGGCCATTTTATGGTTCCCATTAGAAAATTGCTTTCTAGAGTTAGACCCATGACTCGATTTAAGGGATTTATCTGAGTCAAAGGCCACACGTTGATATTTTACTCTCTTCTGAGTGCCGCCTAATGGTTGATCTGCAGAGTTGTGTTGAATAATCCTGTCTGTCCAATAAAAGTCATTTGCATCCTCAAATTCAAATTCATCACGACAACTGAAGATGCCATTAGTCTCTTTCCTCTTCCTACCACTACCTAATTTTCCCATAGAAGATGCTTCCCTCTCAAAATACGGATCCAAACTAATTGAATTTCTAAAACCATAAAGAAAAGTAATAGTGTTATTCAAGAAGCTGTATCCTCCTCTTAGAGGATCACAAGCTACCAAATGAACCTGTGATACCACCTCATCCAAGGAAACATCAGCCTCGGGAGTTTTGTCAATGCTTCCATCAACCTCTTGAAACCTTCCACGGCTACATTTCAGAACCGATGTGGACCCAGCCAATCGGCTTGGTACTCTGCTAATACACTCATCGACCTCAGAGGACCATTTCCGAATTTTAGATGCAGTAGACACTTTTGCTGCATAAATGCTAATCCTTCTATCTTGCACCTCTGGGCCATCGGAAATGACATCAATGCCCTTCCTTTTTTTACCAGAGGATGATAAACCGACCTACTTGAAGCTTTCTGCTCTGACGCATCTTCATTATTCGAAGAAGCTGGTACACCATCCATTATGTGCGAAATCCTTCTCTCATTCTTCCAAGGATAGACACTCTCCATAGGACTATGTTTGCATCCACGAGAAGACTTGCTTCCAAATTCTAACCTTCCCTTACTAGAAAAGACTTCTTCACCCAACTGTGGACTATCTGCATTTTTCTCCGCCAACTCCCCACAAAACTAGACCTCGGGTAGCCAACAATAACCCTTTAATCGATCAAGACACGACAACTGAGCCTTTGCAACTATGAGCTCCAGTCGATCAGCCTCAGTCGAAGGGGACTGTGCTAATGCTCTTATATACTTGACAAGTTTTTTAGGATTGAACCAACTCACATGCATATATTTGTCCACACCACATCTTCTACTTGATTCTTGATGGATCCCAGCGTTTTCAACAACATGAGACTCAATTTTGTTGTAGGCATCTCTTGGTATGCAAGAGCAAGCAAGCCCCAACTCAATCCGTCGGGAAATCTCTTCCAGGGCACAGCTTACAGCATTTTGGAACACTTCTGAATTGCTCTGCTTCTCTACCAGGGAGAAATTTGTCCAGAATGGCTTTAGCAGAGATGCCTCATTCCAAGCAAATGTCTGGTCCCCAAAATAAGCTACCAGAAAGCAGTCTCTTTTGTGATATTTCATCGCCTTCTCTGATGCATTCGTGGAATCAAATATCTGTCCAGGCCACCATGGATGGCTTCTCACTTTACCCCAGACTAAGTCAGACACACAAAACTTACCTTCATTATCTTGAGGCAACAGATAATTCGCTTGATGCACCTTGGCAAAGCTTCTAGGCTTTAGAGTAACTTGTTTTGTGCTTCTATCCTCCACCAGTCTTTGGGTTTCACAATGAGCAGAGCCTTCTCCCATTTCTATTACTTCCTCTCCATGTAAATCTATTTCCTGCCCTATAGTAGAATCATCCAAACAAAGCTCACTAGTTTCACTCCCATCCAAACTCCCTAAGAGTTGTGGTCCTACATTGCCTTCCATTGCTTGAACATCATCCATTAGGAATCCAGAATCGTAAGTCTCGTGTTGTGGCTTCCATTTCCCATTTTCATGGAAACAGATGTCCAAATCTACAATCAAGCTGCCCGACATTGACATGTTAAACACCTGTCCTTCAGGAACTTGTTCATCAGACTCATAGGATTCATCAGAATCCACTGCATCCGAAACACAAGTAACAATTGTTTGGTTTCCATTTCGTAGACAAATGTCGCTGCCTGCCATATGAAATTCCAAAACTTGATGTTCATCTGGAAAAGTTCCCATAAAGTCACTAGCAGAAGAGTCAGTATCCCCCTCTACAACCGTTTTTGAAAAGGCCAAATCAACCCCGTGGGCTGTTGTTTGACCAGAAATCAGCATATCCCAGCTCTGAACCCCATCTACCTCATAAGTACGTGTAGCAACTAGTTAGGCTTCTGTTTCTTGTTTCCCAACACTGAACTCTTCAGCTTCTCTAAACGAGACATATTCTCTTAAAAAATGCAACATGCTGGAACTTGATCAATCCCTCGACAATAAGTAACTGAAGACTCCACCCGGTTGCCAACTTCAATTTCTTCACTAGATGCCTCATTCTTTCCTTGTCCGGTACTATCTTTTTCCATGCTTCCATTTACAGTCACAGTACCCAACTCTTCATCTTGTTGAAAACGTGTATCCGCAACCAAAACTTCAATTTCAGAAGTTGAAACTTTCTCTTCATCTTCCATAATAGTTTGATCTTTGACATCCATGCCTGTGGCAACAATGTTACTCCCATCAGCAATTTGGGTTTTTATCCCAGATGATTCCAGTTCTCTATGTGCCACATCATTTTCAGTAACATAAGCTTGTTCATTTGATGAATCTGGATCTGCAAGAACGTGATCATCTTCTAAAGCAGTACCACATGTGGTCTCACAACACATGTTCAGATTAACATCTGAACACGCTGCAGACCCCTGTATATCATCAGTTGCTAGAATTTGCACGTCAGATTTTGAGAAAAAACTGTCCATCAGTGAAACTTCACTCCCATTTACGGAAACCTTGTCATCCATTGTTGTATCTTCAGTGCTAGTAAAAGCAACAGCTGACTCACAAAAGAAAATAAAATCAACATCCAACTTACCTTGGTTCAAGGTATTCTCTGCAAGTGTCTCAACCTTCATCTGCTGATCCTCTGGCGTATAGCACAAATCGTCTATTGGATGTATAATTTCTTCCTCGTTAAGCAACCAAACATCCCCCCCAACATCAACTTCAACTCGTCTCAAACATTTGACATTAGAATGGATTGCACCATCTTTGTTACTCCCCACAAAAACTGTCTCAGCCACTGAACTTTGATTACTTTTTGAGCAAATTAAGTTCCCCTCTTCACCACCACTGCATAGGGCTTCATCTTTGTGGTTCAAGATCTCATTGACCACCGTAGCGACTTCCTCTGCAAAAAGAGGGGTTTGCATAGAACATACTCCTTGCGAGGGTAGTTCATACTCTGACCCACTTCCTCCTTTGACAGACACCATACTTTTCTCGGGTACCAGCTCAACCAACCCTCTCTCGAAACTCTCCTTGCTAATCCTGACCGCAACTCCCTCCCCAACTTCAGTTTGTTCAGATGGTGATCCTGAAATCAATAAAGAAGCTCTTAGCACAGCCTCAACTTCAGAATTCTGAGCTTCATCAACAGTGGCATCACCCCCTCTGCCAACCAACTGCTCACCTCTCTCCACACCTTCCTTATTCACCTTCAGGGATACTCCCTCTGAGGAGCTTGCAATTTTCTCAAGACCTTCACCCTGAGTTTCAATTCTACCTTCCCAGACTTTACCACCCCAAACCCCAACTTCCTGTGATGGCAAGCCACAGGTTGCACCATGCTCCCCGTGAAAAAATTCCACTTCCCTAATCAAAGCCTCCTCCCCATTCCAAAACCCTTCACCACCAACCCCATCGACAAACACCTCGGTACCCATGACTTCCGCCATTATATCACCTCCATCTTCCCCATAAAAAGACCCCTCAATCCCATTGTAGTCACAGTCCAAAGGCTCCATTAGGGTCTCACCACCAGCTGCTAAAGGACAATCAACAACACTGACAGTAGATTTTGAAACAACAGCCATTGAAATCACATCATCATGCTAGGTTATCATTAAATTATCTGAAAAAATTTAAAAACCGAGTCAGGAACAAGTTCTTTACATACAAATACGTGCATCCTTATAAACCTTAACAAAGCACAACTTCAGAACTTAATTGCATTGACGGATATGTACACATACAAATATATACATAAGAAAGGAATATAGAACAATGTATCAACCGGAAACCCTAGTTCGTATTTTCCAGAGAATGAAGTTCAATGCTGGCGTACGTACCATACATGGAGTTTTTTCTTCTAGGGATTGATAATTCAACGGGCGACGGAGGTTTTAGAGGGAAGAGGCAGAGCGCATGGAGTTAACAGAAGTTGCTTCTTTTTCAATAAAAAAAAAAACAAAAGAAAAAGAAATCTCTTTCTACACCGGTACACCCAGATTCTCTTAAACCACCACCTGGAAAAAATTTAAATCTTTATAAATGTTAAATAAACATAACTTATAAAAAGTAAAGAAAATAAACAAATTATATACGTCAAAAATAATATAGAAAAACAATGAAGCGTTTATATTATCAATGTCTTTTTTATTTTTTCTTCACATCTTTCTTTTCTTGTTATCAATATTAATATCAGTGTTTTTGTTATATATGGTCATTTAAGAGATGAACAGTTCAGTGCAGAGATGCAATTGATAATTTTATCTCACAAAATGGATTTATTGTTGGGTTTCACTTGGTGTCTGGTAACATGTACTGTTCTTTAGTTTATATAGGCAAATGAAGAAATGAATGTTGGAAATTCTAGTAATGGAAGAGGCTGGTTGACCACAAAGATAGGTGCAGCTAGCTATGATCAAGTTTGAATGGCATGAAGTTTGTGTAGGAAGGCATGTTATATCGACATGAATAATGATAACATCTATCTATTTCAATAAAATGTTATATATCTATATATAATAATGCGTAAAAAAAATACATTGTGGATGTGGTTGAACGTGTATTTTCCAAAACTTTAATTATAATTCTTTTTCTTCAATATTTATTTCCAAAATGGATTATCAAAATATTATTTCTGGCATAAAGTGATATCAACCACTAAATATATGAGCTGCTGTAAAACAGTAGTACCAACATCTCTTTCTCCTATTCATCGTGATATTTAGATAGGGGGTTTCTTGCTTTTGCTTCTTTTTTTTCTTGTATTCTTCATCTCGGTTAATTAAATTTCCTATTCCAGGTATTATTTCGAAACGTTCCGTATATGAGCACCTTCAAACACGACTTATTGCTATTGATTTTATGATCCCTATAAGATGCGATAAGTGAGAATTCATTATGGTAGAGAGATCGATAAAATAACAGTATCTACGGATATGATTCTCAATCAACAAATACAAAATAGAATATGTGTTTATGTGACTATTGGTCAAGAAGCATCTTCTGTGGCTCCGGTAGTTACTACTTTCCTGAGCGATAGAATAAACTCTTGTGGTAGTCGGAACGGCGAATTCCCTAGCTACATTACAATATCTCGCTCCTTATACAAGAGCCGTTGTGATAGAATCTCTTATATATCGTGAACAACACACTAACATCATTTATAGTGATACTTCCAAATAAGTACAGGTTTAACAAGGATACTGATGTAATGAATTATGCATACATATGTATCCGGGCAATACTTAGTCAGATCACAGCTGGACATTGACTAAAATTTAAAAATCATATTTTAATGGAAGGGACAAAAAATAATATTTAAATTTTGAAGACAAGTCTTAAAATATCTCTCATCTAAATTATTATCATTAGCACGAAATTTTGTCGTTGAAAGAGAATATTGCACTCACTATAATTTTTATTCCTCTCTAAAATTATTTATTCTCTCTTCAACAATAGTTGCACCGCTCTATTAACTTACATAACTGACACCGAAAACCTAAATGACTTGCACCGTAGACTATATGGCCAACATGGTTTTAAAAATAATGACCATTTAACGACTAGTACTATAAAAAAAATAATTGACTTAATTTTGTAACTCAAAAGACTAAATGCTACAAACCTATATGACTTGCACCCTAAATTTTATATGTTTATAATCCCCCTTCAAATTTGATGGTTTCATTCGGACTTTTTTATGATGTGTGACCACTTGTCTTCTGGATCCTTGTCTTCTTGTGCGACTTGTATTATTCTATTTCATTTTTATTTTTCTTTTGTGTCAGGTAATATTTTTTACAACGCTAAAGCACACAAAGAATTTGAACACAGCACCATAGACTTCATAAATAAAACCTTTTTTTATTATTTTAATTAAAGTGTTGAGTTAATTCTTGTTTCGAGTCTTGTGACATCTAACTTTGATTGTCTAAGTTATTCAACGTAATGCTGCGAAACCAAAATGTGACACAGAGGTTAAAACAAAACTGGATACTCTAGCAAAAGAGCCAACAGAACCTACTTCCATATTTCATCTCAACATCTGCAAAATTAAAGTGCTTTAAATAAATAATCTGCAGGGCACGTGCTAACAGAGTTCTCATCAGAAAAGTTAGGAGACTAAACTCAGATGAAAGGAGGAAGAAGATGAGACCTAAACACAGACAGAAGAACAACAAAACACTTCAGTACCCGCTACGGTGAACATTTCTATACAAGCGAAGGCATCAATCTTAATAGATCTCAAGATATCTTTGTCCTTGAAAAGTCCATCTCTGGATGCTGCATGAACCGCCCAAAAAAATAAAAAAAGTTTAGCTAAATTAACTTACTTCTTATTACTAGGAAACACGGGAGAGGGAGAGGGACATTTATAAGCTCACCTCAGCCATGAATTTCTTAAGAATGTCTTGTTTCTGCATTTCATCACTTGAGGGAAGGCCCATGGACTTCTGGCGCTGATCAAACTGGAGGGGAGCAAGTAAAGGCCACAAAAATCAGATGTCAACAGAGGACCCCCATTATCATAACAAACCAAAATAAGAAAACCAGCGGAAGAAGAAAATTCAGTAGTTGTAGCCACAGTAGCAGTTTCAAAATGAACTACTACCATTTTTACCCATCTACAATAATAGCCAAAATCGAGGCATCCTTAACCCACCATCATCTTTTCCACAGTCGAGCGCGTTTCTGGGTCCAGATCAGATAGTTTGCTATTTTCAGGTTCTACCTTCTGAGTATCAATTTCAGGATCACCTTTCACCAGGCACTTCCACCATTCCATTTGGTTCTGTTTGGTCAGAAGCATGGAGATGTACTTCTGATCCTCTGCGTGAGATATGGGTGATAAAAAAACAGTACAACATCAATAACAATCTCGTCAAGAACAACAGAAACTGGTGTATGAAAGCACATTACTAATGGGAGTAATTACTTGGTTTGTTGCACTCAGAAAACCACAGAAATGGTCCCATATAATGTTTTTAAGCTACAAACTTGCACTAGTTAGCCTGTTTGCTAATTGTTTATGTGCTCACACGTGCATATTGGTGCTTGGTGGTGTATTGTGTAAAACATACCTAAGCTCCAGAAGCTATCATCAACCTTGATGGGCTGAAACAGTTCACCCTACAAGTGAATGATGGTTAGAGATAGAAATAAACAGCTTGAACCCAACTCAGAATTACAAACTTCAAAATGATGATGCTGCCAAACCACATATCCATGAATGAACAGAAAAACATAACTTACATCAATTATAGGAGGCTGACCCTTGAGTCCAACTTTTACATGGTTCTTCTTCATCTCACATGTAATAAACCTTGATTTAGTTCCAGGAGGGACTGGAATATTGATTGTAACCTCTTGCAATGTTTGGACCCAAGAATACTTATCCAGATCGAGACCATTCCCTTTATTGGGAGCTGGTGAGACATTTCAAACGACAAATTAGATACAAATCATGTCACCACTTCCGACTTCAGCACAAACCAAAAAACACAAGTTCTGATGAAATTATACACATAGAATAGACCTCCTTCAGTGGGAGTCCATTTGTGCAGTGATAACTCTCCCTCGTCCTATTTATTGTAGTAAATAACTAGCTCGGTTGGGCCTAGCCAAGTGGGCTACGAGGGCAATAAGCATCATCCCAGGTTGAATGTGTGGAGATGCAACAATTGCCACAGGAAACAGATTTCAGGACGGAACATAACTTCAGGCATATGATAACCAGCTAGAAGCCGTTAGACATACAATGAAATGGCAAAGACAAGAGGGTTTAATGGGAGTGAAACAACTCTTTCGCCTGTGAAAAATCCAGAGAACAAGCAGCAATGGCACCAGTATTTAGATTGAACTCAATATTAAACTAAAATGCAAGAACTGCCTTTATATCTCTTCGTACAACCCTCATCCCATTTACACAGATAAAGGATATGTATTTGATGTACTATTGACGTGAAAACTCTCCAACAGTAATTCTAATAACCAGATTTTACAGAATGAATTACCAGTTCATATCGGTTTCATCCATCTAAACCATTTCATATTCAAACCCACCTTCAAACTTTTTTACGAACTGGGTCAAGTAATGTTAAATTTTCATTGTTTCTAGGTTTCTGTACATTGTCGCCTCAATTTCAACCTCTCATAAAAGGTTAATTCTCTTGCTGAGGCTCCAAACTTTCTCCAAGAATACTTTCACTTAAGCTATGTCATAGTTAGTGGTAAAGCATGTCCATAAAAACCACTACTCTATAGGTTAATGGGGCATATCTTCACAGATCATCCGCTTAGATCAGTAACAGACTAAGCAACTTTGTCTCTAAAAGCTCTTCATACTGCAACTTTTGTCTTCTCTTTCTTTTCATCTAAATAGGTGAGATAACTAGCGCAATATGTTGGAAAGCCGATGAGCAACTCCAAGAGCACTAGCTAATTTAGCTGATGAAAAGGACCAAAAAGGTACACTAGTCAATTTGCCTATCTACTTTTTCACCCATGCATTGCAACACCGCTCTCTATTTTAGCTATTCAATAAAACTAACTTAACCGACAAACCCAAAAAAAATATATAGTGCACATGTAGCATCCACATTCAATGACGTGGCAATAACGTGGCACTTTTTTAACGATCATATAATGCAACGGCTATATTGTAACGGTCGTATATTTTCAACGGTCATACTTTTCTAACGACTATATTCCAATGGTCATACTTTTCTAATAGCTATATTCTAACCGCCATATTCTATATCTATAAATAAAATATATCCTTCTTTTCTTCACTACTGTCAACTATATTTCATCGTATTTTTATTCTCTTGAAAAAATAATTCTAGAGTTTTTTTTTTGGTAAAAACATGACTAGCAATAGACTGTGCAACATGATTCTAGACGACTCTAACTCTGACCCTGGATATTGGAAATGGCGATAGCTGCTGTCGATCGGGTTGAAGGCGAGAGACAATCTAGACGTCGTGGTTTTGTTCAAGGCAACGCAGTTATTGATCGTGACCTGGCTGAAGGCCACGAGATACTATTTCAATAGTATTTTGCTAATTCTCCTACATTTCCTCCTAGACTGTTTAGGAGGAGGTTTCAGATGAATTGATCTCTTTTTCTCCGTATTGTGTCTACGGTGGAAACACATGATCATTACTTCATCCAAAAACCAAACACTGTTGGAATGAGTGGTTTGTCTTCCCTTCAGAAAATTATAGCTGCTATGAGGATATGCTCTACTAATAAGCAAACAAACTCAAGGGTAGCTCCTTAATAGCAGGATACATAAAATCACATGTGTGTCGTAACATAAATTTATATAGACAAAAAGTGGAGACAAAAACCAAATGCACCAACAGGACTATCTTCCGGCATTTCATCAAACAGCTTGTAAGCATCCTTACTGACTGAGGAGGTAAAAAAAAATGTAGGCTAAGAATGATCTATCAACACCACAAACAGGGCAAACACAGAAATTATGGACACATGCTATTGATTACACTTGAACAATACTAAGAAAATCTTGAACCATAATCAACAAATGACAGTTTTAGTTGATGATAATGTAACTATAGTAGCTGCATCCACGATTTGTTCGACAAATTCTTCTAGCAATTCATGCATACATAAATCCCATGATTCTGTTAAATTTTCATTAGATCAGGTTGAAGATATGTATTCGAATGATGATATACACGAGTAAATAAATTGAATTGAAGACAACTAAAGCTAAAAAGCATAACAAATCACAAAACAGTTAACCAGATCTTGCTACCTATTCTTGATCTTTCCAAGACTTCCAGAAATTGGTTTCTCTCGCTTGGATCCTCCATGAGAGAACTCCGTCAATGAAGCTAGGGCTTGATTTCTCTTGCTTGGTCACAAGATGGAGAAGAAAAAGATCTGAGAAGGAGGAGATACATTTGGAGTGGAGAAACAGCAGATACCTAGGGCACGAAGGAGTGGAGAAAGGGTGCGCAAAGGAAAGGAGAAAGGGGGAGAAAGAGCGCCAACTCTCTTCACCCATAAGCAATTGGAGGGAGGCTGGCTACTTGAGAAGGGAGGCAAAATAGCTAGCCAATTAAAGAGCACTCCAAAATGGGTTTGACTGGCTATAATAGCCAACAGGACTCAAAAGTTGAGCTGGTTGGAGTTGCTCTAAGAAACTAAAATGGTGCTTGCAATAGATAAACAAGTGGTTTAACCTTTGTGCACTTAAACCTCCCTGATCCAATGCTATAGTGGTAATGGAGTCAATACGGGACGGTGGAATTAGTCCCCAGATATTAGTCAAGGTCGAGCTGCACGTAAGTTGACACTCTGAGTTATAAAAAAAGTTAAAAGTCCACAAGGGCTAAACCAAAGGTGAGTATGATGGATTGGAGCAACATCAGAATCGCACAAACTATAATCCAAGTCAAAGTGCATTCCCCCAAACACTCTCTAGCAGCAAATAGAACAAAGCCAAATATTATGAACCGAAGGCAATACTATAACAGCCCCTTTGGATTGAGAGATTTCAAGAGAAAAAGATAGGGAATTGAAAGAAAGAATAATCTTTCTCATATTTGGATTGACAAATAAGTGAGAAATAGTGAGAGAATGTGAGAAATTGTGAAAATTGAGAATTCCATAGAACCTTCTTACCAATTTTGGTAAGATTTCGTGAGAGAAAAAATAGAAAGAGTTCAATTTTTCACGTTGTCAACTTTATCCTTCATTTTTTTATGGTAAAAGTGAATTTTGGTAAAATAAACACGACACATTTCTTTCCTTTATTTTCTTTTCTTTTCTCTTACGTATACTAGCCAAACAATATAAATAAAAAATTGAGAAAAATCACTCTCTTTCACTCTCATTTTGATAGTCAAAATGAGGTGATAAGAAATCATATTTCTTTCTTTTCTTTTCTCATCATTAAGATTTAAGGAAACCATACTCTTTCCGTTTGTTTTTTTTCTCCCAAAGGGGCTGTAAAACTGGACACAACCCACATGCAACTCAAATTTCATCAACACTGTTGACATATATTGACACCAGAACAAAACAAATGAGTAAATAAAGACTGCAACAAAATAGATACATACTGAAATCTTCATACGCAGACCTAGATACATAATGACGGGGCGAATTCCGAAAATCAAGAACACTAACCTCTCTTTCCTTCTGCAGTCTTCTCAGTCACCGCGGTCTCCTCTTTGCTCGTCGACGCTTGGGACTCCTCCTTGGCACGCTTCTCTGCCTTCGCCTTTTCCTCCTTTTCCTTCTCCTTAATCTTCCTCTCCTCCGCGTCCAACTTCTCCTTCACCCTACGAACCAGCGCATTGACGTCTCTGACCACGGAGTCACTCTTGAAGAGATCGGACTCGCGGGAGACGAAGTCGAAGACGGTTTCGAGAAAACCGAGAGGGTTCGAGTGATCGAGCAATGCGTTGAACGGCTTACCAGAAGACGACGGATTCGTGGGCTTCTGGTCATCTTCATATTCTGAGAGTATCGCCATTGGCTTCCAGAGAGAGAGATTGGAATTTGGAACGATGGGTTTGAATTTCAAAAAGTCTAGGAAGTTATTTAGGGTTTCGGGAAAAGGGTGAGAAAGCAGTGAGAGTTCCAGAAGAGAACTGAGCAGTGAGAATTACGTATGGTAATCCCTTTTAAATATCCAAGTAGAGAACTGAGCTGTCAAAGGGGGTGTAGCTCATATGGTAGAGCGCTCGCTTCGCATGCGAGAGGCACGGGGTTCGATTCCCCGCACCTCCAATCACTTTAATTTATTTTGCTTGGTGTTTTCTTTGTTTGTTTACTTAGTAGTGACTATTCCCTCCGTCCCGTATATATTCCTTTTTTTAGATTTTAATTTTTTAAAAGAATATAATAATTATTTTAAAAAATATTTTTTTGATTTAATTAATGTGTGCAATATAAGTTTTATTTAAATAAATAAACAAAAAAAAATAATTAAAAAATAATTATTATTTTTAAAAAATAAACTTTTATTTTGGGACGTCTTTTTAGTTTGTTTACTTAGTACTAACTATTTCCTCCGTCTCGTATGTAGTACCTTTTTTAGATTTTAATTTTTTAAGAGAATATAATAATTATTTTAAAAAATATTTTTTAAAATATGTTCTTAATTTAATTAATGCGTGTAATATAAATTTTATTTAAATAAATAAAAAAATTTAATTAAATTTCAATTGTTATTTTTTAAAAGTAAACTTTCATCTTGAGAAGTATTAAATTAAAATAATAAATTATAAAAATGAGAGAGAAAGTATTTTAGAAGATTGTCTTTTAGTTTTACATTTTAAAAATAACTCACGATTGTTCTTTATCTTTCTTAACTGCCTAAATATTCTCTGTTCAACCTTTTGTTTAGTAATATTTCAAATACAAATTCAAGCAAATACAAATTCTATGTCTGGGCTGGCTTCAAATGAATCGATAATACCTGAAAGGTTTCGAACTTGAGATCTAGAAATAAACATACTTCTAAATCTCAAACCTTGATCACTAGGTTGGGAGTAATTCCAAAGTCGACCAGATACTTCATCTATAAAAAAAATAAAAATTTACTTAACACATACTTCTAAATTTTTTTTATCAAAGCTCATAAAAAATTTAAATTATAACGCCTAAAATAATGATAGAAGCGCATAAATTACTTAACACAAGTTACAAAGAATTCATCATTAGATAGCATTCTAAGGCTATGTTTAGTGACACTTCCTGTTTTCTGTTTTGTGTTTTCTATT